>PVHX01004817.1:0-120320 GCA_004024805.1 Geosciurus inauris | reverse complement strand
ACTATACCCATTCCCCTTTCCTGCCCCCCACCTCCCCCCTGTCGTGTCCAGTGTTTCTCTATTTCTCTTATGTTTCCCATTCCCACCTCCCTTATTCATCAGCATCCACTAATCAGAGAGACCATTCGGCATTTGGTTTTTTGGGATTGGCTTACTTCACTTAGCATAATGCTTTCCAGTTCCATCCATTTGCCTGCAAGTGGTGAGCATAGCTGCCTTCCATAATTGTTTTAAACATTCCATAATTAACTTATCTATTCAGTGTTTGTGGACATTTGAATTGTTTCAGATTTTAGTTATTAGAACACCACTATGAACCTTCTTATGTATATACCTTGGTGCACACATGCAAGGGTTTGCCTATGTAGATATAGAATTAATTGCTGGGTCATTGGGCAGGTGCTTTTTTATCTTTATGGATAATACCAAACTTTTCTTCCAGCCCTTTGTGGCAGTTGTAATATCTCCATATTTCATCATTCACATTTACTATTGCATACCTTTTTATATTTGCTAATTTGGTTTAGGTTGTAGTGTTAACATTGTAACTTCAATTTGTATTTGCCCGATCAACAACAATGTTGAGAACCTGTTCATGTATCAATTGTTCATTTGGGTTTACTATTATTGTGATGAGCTAGTTTAAGATTTTCTCATTTTTTATTGAGTCATCTGTCATTTCTTATTGATTTTGAGTAGTTTTTTCTAGATGTATATTCATTGCCTATTACAAATATCTTCTGCCAATGGAGAAGTTCATAGCATATATGTGTATGTATGATTGCAGTAGCTTCATACTATAAAACTATTTGAGGATCATTTAAGATTAATGAAAAAGCCAGTCACTACTACCACCATTCACATTAAATATGGCATTAACTAGGAAAGTTCAAACTGAATTTACAAGTTGTCTGCTTTGGGGGTTTATTCTGGTTGTTTCATTGTTGTTGTTTGTTAGTTATTGAAGTTATCTAATAAACTGTATTTTTTCAACAACAATTTTTATAGTCTGGGTTAATTTTTAGGATTATTTGGGATTCATTATTATATTTCTTGTTATAGAGCAAAAGTAAATCTACTTTATAGAGTTGCATTAAATTTCAAAGAATATAGTAGTTAGAATTGGACTTTCACATTAATTTTAATCTTTTTGTAATAGAACTTCAGCCATGAAATTTTATCAAGATATGCATAGATAAGTAGCTTGAATCCATTAAATTTAATAAGGCAATACATAGAGAGCTTAGTGTCTGTTAGGCTCTGGTAAATACTATTTATTTATTCATTCATCCATCAATAAGAATTAATCCATAATCTTAAAAATAAAAACAAGCAGAAAAACAAAAAAGTGCAACATAAATTACATTGTGGTACCATATCATTCCTGGCTCATTTTTCTCAACTGATTTTGAATGAACAAAGTATACTTTTTTAAGAAGTAAGAAAATGCTTAGGATCAGGTTTGTAAGTGGAAGAAAGAAGATACAAAAACTGTGGTGATAATCCATCTCAGCCAAGTAAACAATATTTTAACAGGAGAAAAATAAACCAAAATAATAATATCAATTGCTTCTAGATATTAGGGTTATAGATTATGTTTATTCTTTCATAAAGTCTTCTATTGGCTTCCAGTACAAGACAAATATAAACAGTTTGCTGAGGTTTCAACATAAATCCTAAGGAGAACATGGCAGAGTATACTGAAGCGGTAGGCAGGCTCCAGAGCTAGAAAAACTCCGTAAGTCATTCCCATTGATAATGGGTAATGATTTAGTTGTAGAAGTGATATTGTCAAATTTGCAGTCTAGCAGATCATTCTGGAAAATGGATCTGAGGAAAGCAAAACTGGATGCAGAGACGCTAGTCAAAATGTTGTTATACTTTGCAATGAGTGATGAGGGTATGAACTGGATCATGCAGTGGTGTTAGCAGAATTTGTGAGGAGGATGGATTTTTTTTAGGAAACCTTAATTGGTAACATTGTCAGAACCTGATGATTACCTAGGAAAGAATCAATAATTAAGCTTTCTAGTATGAGTGATGAAGTAGATTGTAATGAAGTAGATTATAATTTAAGATAGAGAACATAAATGAGAGATTTCTTTTTAATAGAAAAGTCATTTTGTTTTGGATAAGCATTAGGTGGGTGGTTAATGAGAACCTGAATTAAAGATGTAGCCCCTGTAGATGGAATAAGAGATTGGAATGATTAAATGAGCTGCACCTATAGATTTTAAAGACTGAAAGATTAGTTTGGTATTGGAAATGAGGATTAAGACATTTCATGAGTGACCATGTGGACAGAGTACTGTTCATAAGAGAAATGAAGGAGTTGAACAGTTTGAGTAAAGGAAGTAGTAAATGATTATTTCACTTTAGAAATATTATAGTATTTGAGGTGCTTATTGAATGCACAGTGAATATTCTGAAGTGAATTGATATGGAATTGAAACTCATGACAAAAATTTGGTCTGGAGATCAAATTTTAGGGGACACTAACAAATAGTGGTTAAAGCCATCCCAGTAAAGATGACCAAGAAGTGCTTATTATAAGTACTGGCACCAAGGATGGGACCTTAGGAAGGTAAGGATGAGGACAGAAATAAAGAGCTTTCCATTGTAGTAAATGAGAAGTGGCCAAGAAGGAAGAAAGAAAACTACCTGTCTTCATAGAGCCAAATATGAGGTTTCAAAGAACACGAATGAAGTTGCCAAAAAAAAAAAAAAAAAAAAAAAAAAAAACCTCAAGGAGTAAAACGAAAAAAATTACAACTGCTGTCCTTGACAGTGGCTGTTTGAGTGGTATATTGGGAGTGGACTGCAGAGAATTTATAGTGAATGGAAAACAAGAACATGAAAACAATAAATATAGAGTTCTATTTAAGTAAGCTTAGTAGTAGAGAAAAATTTCAGCTTATTTGATATATCTTCATTTTACAGTTTATGTGTGATATATATACATTAGCAATTCTTTGAGGAAATAAATTATTTTTACATGACTTTTCAGCCATTGTGTTCAATATTCACTTTCCATTGTATGCTGCATGCCCAATTGTATGAAAATTGTGATATGCATAAACATCAATAAATGGAGTATTTGGTAAGTGTATTTGGGGACCTGAATTTTCCATTTTGGCTGGCTGCAATAATGAGATTATAAACTATTTGAAATGCATCTACAAAGATTTTTGTCCTAAGGGGAAACAGATTGCATCATAGTAGCCTTTTTAGCAGGCTGGGAACAATGGGTTGGTTACTTCTAACCATGGATCTTTCATTTATTTTATCTTTCAGATGATAAGTCATTCTATTATCTTGCCTCTTTTAAAGTCACAAATATCAAATATAAAGAAAATTATGCAATGAGATCCTCAAGAGAATTTACAGAAAGGAGTCATCAGATTGAGAGAATGGTGAGCGCAAAAGAAAAATTAAATGTTTATGAATTAATTTTCTGTCACTTTGAATATAGGAACTTGGTCTCTCTCTGTCAATTTTCTTTGACTGTAAAATGGAGACAATACAGAATTTAGGCCAGACAGCTGTGAGAATTATACAAATGTAAAATATAAAAAATTTAGAATAATGCTCTGCACCACTACATGTATGTAGCAGATTATAGAGTAGACAACTAATTACCTCATGGAAATATAGACAATTAATTAGCTTAGGAAAATGTTGGTTGACAAATATTTTTCCTGTTTTAAACTCTTTGATTTGGTATTTCTTGGTTCATTTTCTTTAGCCTTCTTTAACAATATAGAATTAGCATACTCACCTTATCATTTTGTTTACTTTTGTCTTTAAAAGTACTGAAAAGGCCTGGTGCAGTAGTGCACGCCTGTAATCCCAGCAGTTGGGGAGACTAAGGCAGGAGTATTGCGAGTTCAAAGCCAGTCTCAGCAATTTAGCAAGGCCTTAAGCAATTCAGTGAGACCCTGTCTAAATAAAATACAAAAAAGGCTGAGGATGTGACTCAGTTATTGAGTGCCCAGAGTTCAATCACTGGTACCAAAAAAAAAAAATAGTAATAATACTTAAAGGATCATATAAAAGGATGTGGTTTGCCTACAATTCTTTATATCAATCTCAAATTTAGTTATGCACTAAATATTTTGTTTATTTCTTGATAGTTTCTACATTTACTGAGACATTTCTCATTTTCAAAGTAATTTGGTGAGCTAATCCCTACCTATTATGACCAAATGTCAAATAGAATAGTATTCCATGAAAAGAAAGATTGTGGAGAACACTGTTAGTGAAACCCAGCATATTAGCTTAGAGGGCAGTCCTTTAAGTATACAAAGTTGTTCAGGAACAAAGAAGGAATGGCTGAATATAAAAGACACTGTATTAGTATGATTATTTATGATTAGCTACAGAAACTTTCTTTTTAAATTAGAAGTTGAGGGCTTTAGCTCTCCTACTCTTCTTTCATTATACACTTTTCAGTATCAACAGTGTAGGAGGACTATTTACATTTTATTCTGTTATTTATCTTTACATAAGCTTATTCTAAATTTTAAAACAGCATTTTCCTTAATTTAAATAGCATTTGATATATTTAAGAGAACAGTTTTTTGTTTTTTACAATTATGTTGCCACAATTCTTTGCAATTCAAAGAATATCCCCCAAATTAAATTTGAATATTTCCCACTCTCTCTTTCTCTTTCTCTCTGTCTCTCTCTCTCCCTTTCTCCTTCTCTCCTTCTCCCTCTCCCTCTCCCTCTGTCTCTTTCTTCTTTTTTAACTGCACTTTCAAATGTTTTCAAGGTGTTGAAAATTCTTCAGTTCTTTAAATATATTTTCTTAAAACCTCATATTTCCTGCTCAACATCAACTGGTTGCTCCTCAGGTACACTTCACACAGGTAAATCTGGTCCAAGATAGTCCGGCCCTCGAGTGTGGGAACCACTGCTTCTTGAATCCTATGTTCTTCTTCTTGGGTTTTATTGTGTTCTTAAGCACCTTCCCCAAGAAAAAAATCATGGGAGGTAAAATTTATGAATTCACTCTTGTTGAGAAAATCTTTTACTCTATGTTAGAATGAACATGGACGTAAAATTTTAAATTGAAAATTATTTTCCCTCAGACCAATTTAAGAACTTCAGTTTTTATTACTTTATTAAATGTGACAACGAAAAATTGTGTTGCTTTTTTAGATAACCTGTATTTTCTTTGTTTTTTAAATTTTTTGTAGTTGTAGATGGACAGAATGCCTTTGTTTTATTTGTTTTTATTTATTTTTTATGTGATGCTAAGGATTAAATCCAGTGCCTCACACATGCTAAGCAAGTGCTCTGCCATTGAGCTACAGCCCCAGCCCGACCTGTATTTTCTCTAGAAGCTTTTATATTTTTTTCAGTTTTCTGAAATTTAGCAATTATGTTAATGTTTGGTTTTGTTTTCTTTCTTTCACTTTTCTTTGGTTATAATTATGCTTTAAAAACTATGTGAAACTTTTTAAAGAACTATACATCGAATACTCAATTAAGAAATAGAACTTTGTCTACTGCAGAAAACTCTCTGTATATTCTTTCTTTTCTTTTCTTCAGAAGTAAAAACTCCTGTTTTGAATTGAAATGAATCATTCTGCAATTTTATCACCTATGTATGTCTCCCTAAACAGTGTACTATTCATTTTTGCTGCTTTTGAATTTTATGTAAATGGAATTATGTTATGTCCTTCTGCGACTTCATTTGTTCATTCAACATATTTTCAAGATTTTTCTATTTTGATACATAAAACTAAAGTTTTCTTATTTTATTTCTGGAATGCCCTAATCGAGATACACTATTTACTAATTCATTTCATGATTGACAAATATTTTTTTCCACTTTTTATGGCTAACATAGGGATGCTAGGAGGCATCCTTACGTGCCTCCTAGCACTAGCATGTGTGCTAGAGTCTCCCCAGGGGATAAGCCCCTTGGTGGCTTATTGTGTCATAGGCTATGCTCCATCAGACTCTAGTGGATTTTGACCATTCTCCGAAGTGTTTGTAAACATTTGCACTACTACTGGCAGAGCATGAGAGTTCATGTTGGTGTACATCCTCCTCAAAACTTATTAATTTGATTTTCTAGTTTTGCCATGCCGGTAACATGTAATAATATCTCATTATGGATTTCATTTGCATTTTCTGATTATGTATGAGATTCATCAATAATAATCAACTATTTGTAATTCACCTTGTGATTTTTTTTGCCCACTTCTTATTGCATCTTTGTCTTTTTAAAATTTATTAGAAAACTATTTTCCTGAAAATAAATCCTGTGTCCATTATACATACTAAATACATAGTTTTTCATTTGTGACTTGCCTTTTCATTATAGTTATAAATAGATGAACAGATGTTCTAAATTTTGAAATAGTTAAAGGTATCATTCTTTTCCTATTAATGCCTTTGTGTTTGTATAAGAAATCTTTCCTGATTCTGATGTTATCTGTTATCAAAAAAAATCTTGTTTTTTGCTTTTTGTATTTAAGACTTATTCGATATGGAATTGATATTTGCATGTCAGTTTAGTTTAGGGATTTGACTTCATTTTCCTCCTTTCATAGTAAACAGTTCTCTTAACACTACTGATTGAGTAGTCAATCCTTCTCTGTCTGATTTGCAAAGCCATCTCTCCCACAAAACAAGTTTCTTTATGGGAATTGAGTGTTGCTGGCCTCTCCAACCTGTTCCTTTGGCCACCTTGTTTCTCATTGTGTCATTACCACCCACAATACTTAGATATTTATTGTCTGACAGCAAGTGTTGGTCCCTATTTTATGGATTTATTGGGGCTGCTATAGCAAATTACCACAAAGCTAGATGGTTTAAAACAACAGAAGTTTATTCTGTAACAGTTCTGGAGGCCAGAAATATGAAATCAAAATGTCAACAATCCCTAGGAAGACTCCAAGGGAGGCTCCTTCCTGGCCAACCTTCTGACAACTCCAGGCATCTCTCGACTTGTTGCTACATAAAATGGAACCTCTAATCTATGTCTCCATCTTCCCATGGCCACCTTCTCTATCTTGGTGTTTTTCCATGCTGATAAGTGTTCTTGTCCTTGGATTCAATGCTTCCCTGGATTATCTATGATGTTCTCACCTGAAGATCTTTAGCTTAATTACATCTGCAAATATTCTTTTACAAATTCTTTTACAGATTCCTGGATTTATATCTATCTTTCAGGGAGCTACCATACAGTCCAGTACACCTGGAATTATCATCTTCTTCAGGTGTATCTTAGGTATTTTTGGATCTTTGTTTTTCTGTATTAAGTAACACATACACACACACACCTCCTTATATGGGGATTTGATTTAGCTTGTTTCAAATCTAGAGTCCAATGTGAAGATAATCGATATCTTCATTCATTTACAATTTATTTGATATTTTCAATAAAATTTTGTTTCCTTAAAAGTCTTAGTCATCTTTAGTTTAATTTAATCCTAGGTACTTATTTTTTGTTGTTAATTACTATCTTTAAAAAGTACATTTTCTTTTTATTTATTTATTTATGTATTTATTTATTTAAATTGATTTATTTAAATGCATTTCAAGTCATAGTACATATATAGAGCTCAATGTTTTCATTTCTCTGGTTGCAAACCAGATAGAGTCACACCATTTGTGTCTTCATACATGCACCTAGGGTGGTGATGACCATCTCATTCAACCATCTTTACTATACCCATTCCCCTTTCCCTCCCTTGACCTCCTCCCTGCCCCATCCAGAGTTCCTCCATTTCTCCTATGTTTCCCATTCCCACCCCCCTTATGTATCATCATCCACTAATCAGAGAGAACATTCGGCATTTGGTTTTTTGGGATTGGCTTACTTCACTTAGCATAATGTTCTCCAGTTCCATCCATTTACCTGCAAATGCCTTAATTTTATTCTCTTTTATTGCTGAATAATATTCCACTGTGTATATGTACCACAGTTTCTTTATCCATTCATCTATTGAAGGGCATCTGGGTTGCTTCCACAGTTTTGCAATTGTGAATTGCACTGCTATAAACATTGAAGTGGCTGCATTATTGTAGTATGCTGTTTTTAAATCTTTAGGGTATAGGCCAAGGAGTGGGATAGCTGGATCAAATAGTGGTTCCATTCCAAGTTTTTTAAGGAATCTCCATACCGCTTTCCAGCTTGGTTGCACTGGTTTACAGTCCCACCAGCAATGTTTGAGTGTGCCTTTTTCACCACATCCTCGCCAGCACTTATTGTTGTTTGTATTTTGGATAGCTGCCATTCTGACTGGGGTGAGATGAAATTTGAGAGTAGTTTTGGTTTGCATTTCTCTAATGGCTACAGATGTTGAACATTTCTTCATATATATATTTATTGATTGTATATCTTCTTCTGAGAGGTTTCTATTCAGCTCCTTAGCCCATTTATTGATTGGGTTGTTTGTTTTTTTGGTGTTAAGTCTTTTGAGTTCTTTAAATGTCCTGGAGATCAGTGCTCTATCTGATGTGCATGTGGCAAAAATTTGCTCCCAGAATGCAGACTCTCTGTTCACCTCATTGATAGTTTCTTTTGCTGAGAAGAAGCTTTTTAGTTTAAGTCCATCCCATTTATTGATTCTTGCTTAAAAAGTACATTTTCTTATTGATACTTGTGGTGTATGTAAAAGTGACTGATTTTTGTAATCTCTCTTTTTCACCCAACTCTTTTTTGTACTTACTGGTTCCATGGACTGAGCCTATTGGATTTTTGTGGGGGTGTGAGAGAGGGGTTGTACCGGGGATTAAACTCAGAGGCACTGAATCACTAAGCCACATCCCCAGACCTATTTTGTGTTTTATTTAGAGACAGGGTCTCACTGAGTTGCTTAGCACTCACTTTTGCTGAAGCTGGCTTTGAACTTGTGATCCTACTACCTCAGCCTCCCAAGCTGCTGGGATTATAGGCATTTGCCACCATGCCTGACCTCTTTTGGCAAGGGCTGGAGACAATTTTCTGTTGTCACACTGTGGGGAGGGGTGTTAATGGTATGTCCTATATAGAGGCCAGGGTGTGGCTAAAGACCCTACAGTTCAAGAGGACAGGTTCCCTCCCCACAACAAAGAATTATCTGGTCCCAAATGTTAATAAACCCAAGGGTAAGAAACACTGATCTAGTTATGGTATTCACCCACTTTATCATATTTTTGGCATGAGTTGAATCTCTATATACTTAAGAAATCTCTCTTATTTTTTGTCAGCATAATGGGTTTAGACCTATTTTGATACATAAAATAATTTAATTGGGTCTTCAAAAAAGAGAAATTACATGGTCATTCTGTCATTTTGAACCAAAATATCTTCATTTACATGTATTAAAATTATCATTTTAAAATTTCCTACTTCTTAGAATTATTTCTTTCATAACAATACCTTCATACTCCAGAATGTTTTATTTCCTCTTCTTTTTATCATTTCTCATGCTAATTCAGTGTTCTTCAAGGACAGCAAATAGAATTAAGGTGTTTTATGCAGTAAGGATTTGTGCATAGCAAGCAAGCAGAAGTTTTCTAGCTGACTCCAACATCTTTTGTGATGATAATAATATGTTGATCTTTCATCTTTTATCACCAGAAACTACTGACTAATAGCTTCTTCTCAGAAATGTAGAAATTATCACATGTTGTTTCAGTTTCAACTACTATTCCTTTTTGCAGATTCTTTTCTTACTTTTTAACAGATTCCTTGCATTCCAAATAAGTAAGGATTTGACTTTCATGATTATTGAAGATAATGATATAAAAGCACAGCCTATGGCTCATTTATCCATCTATTCACTCACCTATAAAGCCATTGATCCATTAATTAATTTGCTAAAGTGTTTGTTTAATGAATATTTAGAGGATGCTATACTCTAGAATTCTGTCAAATACAAGATATTATAGAAATCATGCTATGTTTTATTAGTGACCAAGAAAGGAGGTGGTAAATAACCATTATATTCATATTTAACAATTTCTTATCATTTTAAATTATTATTAGTTTAAACCATATTTCATCAGAAAAAAAATGTTAAAGATAGTCATTGTATGGTCATCATAGCCCTAACTTTATGTATCACTGCATATATGTTGTGATTCTATACAACTTACAACTGAAGAATTGATGTTATCCTCTATCTATGTACAATAAATCAAATTGCACTGTTATCATGTAAGCCTAAATAGAACAAATATATAAATTAAATATGAAAAAAAAGATAGTCATTGTCTTTAACATCTTTCTCTTCCCCAAAGCCCACCCGAAATTCCAGAACCAGATGTGTGATAGGGTTTATTTGAAACTGTTTTGCTTAAAAACTGGATGTACATTTCAACAATATTTCATTGCTTTTGGTAGAGTTAAAAGTGACAAATGTAATAAGTAAAACAAGATAGTAGTTGTTTACATATTGAGGATTACTCACTCGATTAAGTTTAAGGTGTACAATATGACTTTAATTTGATGAAATGCACAAAGGACTTATTGAGTCACTATACTAGATGGCATTCTAAAACAGCCCCATTTCCATTTTCTTCTTGGAAGCATCAGATAATTAGTGAATTTCTGCTAGAATTCCACATTTCAAAGCTGTAAAAACTTTTTGTTTAGATAAAAATAAACATAAATAGCAGTTCTGATATTTTTCCATGACTTCTGTAATGCATTGGTTTTGCTTTAGAAATACATTCTCAGAATAATCCCAAGTCTTAATACTATAAATGAATGACATGACAGTCAAAATGTTATGTAGCATTTTTAATGTCAATAAAGACATTATTTAGAGCCTACAGATGTTGGCTTTATACTTTTCTAGCCTCAAATTTTAATAATAGCTTCCATAAAACCTTCTTTGTGGGACTTATTATGTTAAAAAATTGCAACATAATTTGAGGGACTATCTTTAAGTTCTTTTTCTTTTTTTCTTATTTCAAGGAAATAGCACTTGCAATACAAAAACTCCCGTGTAGACACCAAATATTAAAGTTAATGTTAAAGTTTATTCTTTATTTTCCTAGCTACAAATACATCTTATCTAAAAAATAGAAATGTAAGATCACAGATCTTTAAAAAAAAAAAAAACCCAAAAAACTAGAGACACTAAAATAGATTGATTTGATAGCACAGCATTCTCTAGCTCAAACTGAGTTATTCTTGTACAGGTTAGAACCCAAGAAGCAGGATCTGTGATTAAAGGTTCTTGGTTAAGTGGTTCATTAACTAAGAATTTTCAAGAAAACATTGTAAAGAAGTTGAGACATCAGAAAAGAGCAAAGGAAGAAGCTAGACAAAGATGTGGTTTCAAAAGTGCTGCCTCAGCTGATTTCTCTGGGAGGGCTAGGGCTTGGAGTTCATCATAGAGGTAGTTCTTTGCAAAAGTGTGAGGGCTGGGCTGTTTGTTTTATACTGAAAAGGTTTTCCCAGGGAAGGTGGAGCACAACCTCTCAGATATCACTGGGCGAGGTGCAGGTCAGGCAAGGGCAAGCCTCTGGAGAAGTGCAGGTGTGAGTTGATATTAGTCAATACTTACAGAAACTGGGGGATGTGTACACACATCTACTAACTGCAGTTTGGGTAGAAAGAAAATACATGCTGCAACTCTGCTTTCGTCACATTTCATCAACATGTAAGTGAATCCAACTTCTTAAGAAATTTCTAAATAAGAAAGGATTTTCGTTTGCTTGCTAGGCAACTATAAACACTAAATCCTCATTGGCCCAGGCCCCTAGATCATCCAAGGTATGATCCTGGCTTTGCTTATCTTTCTTCTGATCATCTGTAAGTGATCTCCTCCATTTCCATAATTGGACACTCTTGGTGGCAAATAACAGAAACCAAATTAACAAGTCAAAGTAAAGATTTAGATAAAGTGAAGACTATTGGAAAACCTAGACTCACCTAGCTTTGGGTATAGCTAGGTTAAGGAGATCAAACCAAGCCCTTGTGCTTTCATTCCTCCTTTTGTTTAGTCTGTGTATGACAGCTGTGATAGCTAATAGCTGCTTTGTATTTACATTTTCATAGATTAGTAATTGAAGCAGGAAAAGACAATTTTCCAAAACTGGCCTTGAATGAATTTTTGAAGAAGCAATCTTGTCAACTGGTTGGCCTAATTTGGAACATCTGCACATCCTTACATTAAACACTGTTAGCAAGAGGACAAAACTGTGCCATCCTTATGGGATGTGGGAAAAGGGGACAAATTTATCTCCCTTTGAACTATGTGGATAAAGCTGTGTCTCATCTGTGCATTCAATAGTGTACTTGACATTTCCACTTGGATCTTTCACAGGCATTTGAAAGTTATGTCGTCTAAATTTCATCCTTGAAAATTATTTTCTCTGTCATTGTCTCACTCTCTAATTTGTTCCTCTCAGCAAATGTCATCACTGTCCACCTAATTGCTAGAATGCCTATGTTTCTCTTATTCTCATGTCTAATTCATTCACAAGTCATTTTTCTACTTCCAATTAATTCTATCCAATCTGTACCTAGCTAGTATTTTCCTTCAGAGGAGCAATTCACAGTTATCACTGTTTCCACCTCAGGATCCCTTTAACATCATATCTACATAGTAATCATAAAGATCTTTGAAAACATATTTTGTTATTTATTTGCTTAAAATTTCACAAATGGCTTCCAAATGCACTTAGAATAATATTCAAGCTCCTCACCAACTGTGGCCATAATTTTTTCAATTTTTATACTCTCCTACTTCCTGACTATGCTCTACCCATATTGGCCTTCTTTTTTTTTCCGCTTGGAAGATTGCCCTATGACCCTGCTTTCTGTTAGTGACTGCTCATCCTTCAGATATCACTTAAACATCACTTACTTTTAGAACCCTTCCTCTATTATAGTTCCCTAGCTAATGGTCTTTGATAATTCATGTCTTTTTGATTTTGTCTATCACTCTATTCTATGAATATGAATTTGAGGCCTACACCTTTTTGTTCAATACTCTATCCAATGTCTGTCACAGTGACTCAACTTTGGAGATGTATCATTGATTGTGTTGAATGAAAAAAAAAAAGACAAAAATGAAAAAAAGATACATGTGTAATGAAAGAGTCGCCAACGGGTACAAAAGCCAGTAATTTTCTTTTCTTCACAATGTTGTCTAAGTTTAACCACAGGTGGAAATTCAATTATTAATGAAAATGTTACTGTATACCTACCTTGTGCAAGGCTGTGAAGAATGCCAAGGTCAGTAAAATACAATCCCTTTCTTAAAGAAGTTTATAATATTGTTTCTATAGGGAAGTTTGTGTATGAAAAAGAACACAAAATGAAAATTTAGATAACATAATAATATCAGAGCTGCCACAGTGCAGCACATAATTGTCAAAATGTATGACTTGAACAATCAATATTTTCTGAAATCAGAGGAAGGGAAATCCCTTTAAGGTAGCAGGAAGCTTTCCTGGAGTAGAAAGGGAAAAGGAATCAGTTTTATTGGCTTATTTATCCTTTGCTAGTATATATTCCATTGAAAGTAGCAGGAATCTATAGAGTTTGATTAATTTATTTTCATGGATGGACCTCAGAAGGATTCCCTAGCTGACATCTAGTAACTGCCATAATATAATGACTACTGATCTTTCTTAAAGACTTAATGTGCATGCAGTTCTCAGCCAGAAGAAAGACGCAAGCTTAGGCTTGCCAAAAACAGTAACTGAGTAGGTACCAGATCTCTTAGTCAGAGCCACACACATTGTTTCCAACATATTTTGTTTTTTAATGCTGGAGTTCAAATCAAGGACTACAATTAGGATCTGGTTTTAAGGTGAATGAATAATTTTATCAGTACTATAGCCACTATATTTTTTAAATGAAATAATAACTAGTAAAATTATCCTCCCTCTCAAAACTGAACAACTGTCTTCAAGTATGTGACTAAGGGTTTTCAGTGCCAATCAAAGTAGTTAACACAGGATCTAAAGCCAGATTCCCTGGATTCACATATCAGAACCACCACTTCCTGTACCACCTTAAGCAAGTTTAAGCCTCCTGAGCCTCAATTTCTTCATCTAAAAACGGGGCTGATGAGAATAGTACTTTCCTCCCAAGGTAGTATAAGGTTTAAACAAAGGAAATAGTTCAATTCCTGCCATGGAGCATTGACTTAATACATGTGAATTAGTGGTTACACAACATTGTACTTTCCTAGGTTCTATACATTTTTAAATAGAGGTCAGAGTTTGATCATATCAGGGTTTGAACAGATTCTTGTTTTTTTTTTTTTTTGCTACCAGGAATTGAACTCAGGGGTACTTGACTACTGAGCCACATCCCCAGCCCTATTTTGTGTTTTTTTTAGAGACAAGGTCTCACTGAGTTGCTTAGCGCCTTGCCCTTGCTGAGGCTGGCTTTGAACTTGCGGTTCTTCTGTCAAATTCCCAAAGTGCTGGGATTACAGGCCTGAGCCACTGCACTCAGCTAGATTCTTGGTATTTTTTAATACTCTAATATGAGAGATTTCTCATCCTTTCCCAAAGTTTCATATATAAACAATTCAAAATTTCAGAGGACATTTATCTAATGAAGTTCTAGAGAGATTAAAATTGATATTTCTCCCCATTCTTTGAAATATGGAAATAATTAAGTTCAGAGAAACTCAGCAAAAGCCTAACTGGCATGATTCAGAACCACTGCAACCCTTGGAATGACCATCCTTGTGAACTTATCCCTGGGCTCTCCTAGCTCCCACACTATTTCAGGGAGTTACACCATACTTGGCAACTTTATCGTGTTATTGATTCTTAACTAAATTCATTTATTCATTCATTCATTTACTTATCAGTCATGCCAGGAGTGTTTACTCTAGGGAAATACAAAGACAAATCAGACACACTTCTGACTTCACACAGCTCATAACCTATACTGGGAAAACCACTATACACCAGCGTAATAATTACTATAATAGAATCATGTGCAAGATGCCGAGGTGGCCTAAATAAAGGAGAGTTAAGTCGAAGCTAACTTAGTTGTCATTGGAGTTTCTCAAGGAAAGCAAAGTTTTAATTGAAGAAATTCACTTGAGGGCAAAAAGAGTGTTATTGGAAGAGGGAGTTGAATGTGCAAAATCATTCAAGTGCTAACCAGCTTAGTGTATTAGAAGAGAGCGATTGATTCAGTAGATAAGAAGCCTTGCCTTTCTTCAGCTCACACACACCCTGGGATTCTGTGACCACCAGAATGGAACCAGCTCTCTGGCTCAGGCAGGGAAAGGGTGAGGGAGGGGTGGGCGCCCGAGCGTTGAGGGCAGCTCATCCGCCTCCTGGAGGTAATGCATGCAGTGGGGACTTACGTGGGCAGGGCCAGGCTGTCTCCTGCCACCGCCTCTCGCCCTCGTTGTTGGATGGGCATCCAGCCACTCACACCTCTTCTCACATCTGCATGTAGACCCCCGTGGTCACCTCAGACAGAATCCACCTGTACGTCTCTTGCTGGGGCGGTCGCCTGTAGGGTCCACCTCCCCGCCCTCCCTCCCAGGTACTCTGCCCAGAACTTGTGGCAGGAGGCTGCTGAGTTAGCAGCATTCACAGGCTCTGTGTTCTTAGCATAGTCCATGATGTTTCTTATTAGGACTGTCAGTTTCATATTCCATGGACATCTGGGCAAAGTTGAGGGGAATGCTGTTACACTTGCTGTCTTAGTTGTGAATGCTGTCAGGATTTCAGCTAAAATTTAATTCGCTTCCTCTTGTGATACCCTAATGTGTCAGCCCTTTAGGGACAAGAACCTGAAATGCATGGGAATCATTCTTCAAAGAGTAATGATTCATCTTGATGTCATGTGGTCTACCTTACTGGGCTATCCTCTTCAATATGGAGGACATTCTCCAGCTCTTAAAACCCTCAAGTCTCCAGGAGAGCCAAATTTATATGATTTTCATTTCTGCTCCTCCAGCAGCATTCCTGTTCCAGCTGCAGACAAGATATATTGAGGTGAGGTCGTCATTGTGCCTCATGGTATTACTGGGATCACAGTGAATGTCCAAAACGTGAGCATGAATGTGCTCCTATATGCCCTGGATCTTGAGGTACTAGGTTCTGCCTGCCAAAACCACTTCCCAGTTCTTCCTGTCTGCTCTATTTTTTCCCTCAATGTTTGGTGAAAAAAATTCTACATCCACACCTGAGGAAGTTGGACTAGGAACTGTTTCCAAGAGTGGATATTCAGCATCAAGCTGGCTAATTCCCAGAATGTTCCTGGTGTGCAAGGAATGGTAGAACTTTGAAGCTGGACCCTTCTTTGCAGGACTGATTGGTGTGGAACAGCTAGGAGCCCAGGCCATCATTTATAAACTGTCTGTGATGGTCTACTTGGTGTCCCATGGTTTTGGTGTGGCAGCCAGTTCTGGGTGGGTAATGCCCCAGGGGCGGGGAATGCTGGGTAGGCTCTGTGCTCCTGCCTGACTGTTCTCCTATGTGACAGTGTGTGTCCTCTTAAAGGAGATGTCTTACTTTCAGCTTTGAGGAATGTACTTTTTAATTATTCACCAGAGATGTGGTTTCCCTTGTGAACCTAGTAATGCCTGTTTTGTTGGAGTTTTGTTTTGTTTTTTGCCTCCTTTTCATCTATCTGATGTATTTAGAGACACCTGTGGTGGAGTCCTGAGAGGCACAAGAAAACAAAAGATTGGTGCTATGTGGAATGCCCTTGGTTATTATGTTTTTGGTTTTCCCATTGGAATACCTTCGATATTTGCTGCTAAACTTGGGATAATAGGTCTCTGGTCTGGATTGATATCTTGGTATTTGTATCTTCTTCCAAACCCTTTCCTACTTGGAATAGATCTTGAGAGTAAACTGGGACAAAATCGTAGAACAGACACAGACTCAGCTGGGCTAAAAGGAAGTAAAGAGGTCACATCTATGCCAGTAGATCTAGCTATTCAGAAAGAGAAGTCACCAAGTGAAAGGACTTTGCCTACTGTCATCAGAGAGAAAGCCAAAGCATGCAACTAATGCAAGAAAACCCTCAATATGCAGGGCCTTCCATTGGAGATGATTTAACAGTAAACAATTGATTTTCTATTGTGCAATGACTTCAGATGTTGCTGTGGCTGTCCTTTTAGTAAAACTTTCAGTGACTCTGAATAAATAGAAAACTTATCACCAACATACAGACTGGAAATGATCATTTTTATGCCATATATTAACCGTGAAAGGTGAACCTTGTTTTTGGACAATGATTTCACCCTCAACCGTGAGTGAGAAGGATATCAGAAATTTGTCATTGTTATTTTGAGAAAATGCACTATCCTAATGGAAATCAAGAAAGGGGTTATAATTTCTCCATATTTATTTGTTAGATACTGGGGGTTGAACACAGGGGTGCTTTGCCAATAAGATACACCCCCAGCCCTTGTTAGACTTATTTTTTTAATTTTTAAAATACATATATTTAGTTGTAGATGGACATAATACCTTTATTTTGTTTATGTGGTGCTGAGGATTGAACCCAGTGTCTCACACATGCGAGGCAAGTGCTTTATCAGTGAGCCACAACCCCAGCCCCTGTTAAAATTTATTTTGAGAAAGTTACTGAGTGTCTGACCAAGTTGCTGAGACTGGCCTTGAACTTGTAGGGGCCTCCCAATTCAGGACTTATGATTTTAAGTAAGTTATTCTTTGTTAACTGTATCACAGTTTCTAAATATGTAAATTTGATTTTCTATGCTATAAATATTTACTCTTGTCATGTCCCGCATGGGTGAGGGAATGGGTTCCAGTCACAGGAATGGACTGGCTGCAAAATAAAAGCTATGAAAGTGGAACCACGAAATAGACACCGAAGACCAGAAATATATTTTAAAGAGTGGGGGCAGTTAGGGGTTAGGCCGACCAAAGGGGTAGGGCTCCTAAGGAAGATGGAGCCCACCTGCTTTATTTATAGCAGTATAGATCAAAGGGTATTGGTAGGTATAAGGTTTCAGTGTGGGAGGAGTCTTGTGTCCGTGCTTGCATCTTTGCAAAAAACAGGATATGGGTGGGGATAAGCAGGCTGTTTGGCTCTTGGTGGGTCACTCCCATCTCAGAGGCTCTGCTGGAACGTGAGTGGTAAGCTAAGACAGGGCAGCACGTGAATTAGGCATTCTGGAACCAGTGGATTCCTACTGGGAATTCCCAAGACTGGGCTTCCCTGCCCAGTGGCTGGAACATCACTCAATGCACAAACTTCGCAGATGGCTTCCTACACTTTACTCTTTCTTATATTTAATATCTCTCAGGAAAGTTGTTCACTGTCCTATAAAATAAAATGGCTGATCTTGTATCATTTGCATTTCTCTCTGTTCACGAACTTGTACATTAGTGCCAAATCAACCTTTCCATATAAGCTTTTATAATTAAAGCACCTTAAAATGAAGGAGAAAGAGAAATTTTGAAGCAACAAAGGTGGGCAGAACAAGGTGGGGGGTCAACAAGGGATAGGATTGTGGGTTCACTGAGACAGACATTGGGTCTAGAAGCAGAAATAAAACATAGCTAGGCTTGAATTTTAGAGCTATCATTGATTGTCAGTATTATGAAGGAACAAATGAGGGGAGAGAAGATAAGGTAGACCCACATAAACTTGAGTTTCCAAGAACCTAGTTTTAGACATAGCAATGGAATAGAAGCAAGGGAAGTAGATTTAATTTTTAGGAGGTCAAATCTACTTGGCATTGTTACTAATTCAGATGAATCAGTGGGAGGGAAGAATTTTGTGAGAAGGGAGATGATATTCCCTATTTTCAAAGGATGTAGTAATAGGGAGCAAGACTTGCTTCCAAAGTAGACTTTACATAAACTTATATGGATCTGTAAGTTCTTACTTCTGTCAGTCCAGGGCTCTTCCACTCTGAGGCAATGCTTCAACAGTCACCTGGGTTCCTTTAGGGAATCAGGATCCTTTAGGAAATCAGTTCACTGAACACACAAAATATTTCAAAGTTTCAGGCTGGAAAAATTGAGGAATGAAATATTGTTGGTATGAAGTGTAGTGAAACTGATAACCAACCCTGGTACCAGTTGTGAAATCCCAAGGGCATAGAGATATGACTAACAATGTGAGGAGTGTCAGTCACATGACAGATGCTACAAGTTATGACAAATGATCTAGTAATGGCATAATAACTTAAGAAATCAACAAACATGGAATAGTGGACTAGATGCCATACTCAGTATTGAGTGCAGAAACAGGATGGGTTTTTTAGAGATGAAGATGCTGCTTTAAGAAATAGGACATACTTCAATTCATATGACAGTGATTAAAACTAACATTATCAGTCATTTCCTAGAAAGCAGACCAGGTGGAAATGTGATGTAATTTTATTTAATTTTCAAATCAACTCTTTGAGGCAGATGTTGTTATGTCAATTTACAGAGACTTAGCAAAACTGAACAATTTTGTTAAGGTTGTTCAATTCCATGAGAATTAAAACTCAGGTTTAGACTTAACCACTGTGTAAAACCAATTTACATGATGAGGAATTAACTGAAAACTTTCTTTGCCTCAAGTCTCTAGATAACACAAGGAGTAACATTTTTCTTAAGACTAATACACTTTCTTTTTAATCAGATGTCTAGGATATTTCGACGTTCTTCTGGAGGGGGTCGTTTTATCAAATCTCATGTTATCAAAATAAGGTATGTAAATTTGGTTTGTAACTTCAAACCAGTACTGCTAAGTTGAAATATTTAATCAACATGGTTGCTGAGCTGCTCTTAGTAAATCTGTGTAGCAAAACAGAGATTTCATAAATCTTAAGAAACCCAGGTTATGTGACCAACCATTTCCCAACCACAATAGAAAGATGTAAAGTGTGCAATGACAAGAGTCTCTTAAAAAAAATAGAGAAAAAGATACAGAAAGAGGAGGGATGGGACTGTGAATACCATTGTGCTTCATAAGCAAGGAGCTACGTAGAACTTAGGTCTTTTTTATTTTCTTCATTTACAGTTACACAACCATCAGACTATGACTTTCTGTGCAGTAAGGTTTCTCTTTAATGTCAGTGCATGTTTGATATTATTTTAAATGTCTTTTTATTTTGATGTTTTTGTGAAAGGTAATATATATAAACATGCGTTGTTTCCAGAGACTAAATTTCATTACCAGAATCCATCCTGAATATGTTTTTTGTATGATGTTTGAAAGATTCTATACTGGGTTTCTATACCTAGATTCTACACGTGTGTGTGTGTGTGTATGTGTGTTTGTAAAATTTGTTTACTTTACTTAGTGGTGATAAAGTTAATACACATATGATCAAATGATTAAGGGCCCAGGCCTTTTCCTTCCCTCTTGCCCTTCTTTCGTTTGTTTCTTTGCTTTTCTTACCCTTCTCCTTTTCCTGTTTCCCTTCTTTTCTTTGTTTCTTTTATCTTATAAGTTAAATTCATTCTGAAAAGGTCATTGGAGACTTTTTAGCCCTACATATCACATATGTGTTATGTATTTGAATCATTGCTCAAATTATGTCACTTTACAAACTCCTTTTTCTAATTATCCATCTACTAACTGATTATGAAGTACCAAAATATCTGTGCCTTAATACAATAAAATGTTATTTCACCTCATGGTGAAGTCCAGAGAGGCAGACGTGGGGACAATGCGGGACAGGCTCTACTGGTGGACATTGTGGGATGGAACCTTCCACTTCCAATTGGCAGATAAAGTAAGAACAAGAGCATAGAAAGTATAGGGGAGGTTTTTAAAGAGCCAGGCTTGGAAATGGGAGAATATCGTTTCTGCCCACATCCCATTGGCCAAAATTCATTTGAACATTTCAGTCACCCTCAATCAAGAGGAGTTAGAAATGAAATCTAGCTCTATGATGAGGAAACAAAGAACACTGGGTTTGGTAAACAAAAGCTTTATCTCTGCCACACTACTCTTAAGAATAATGATCTCGGTTACAACTTTTGTTCAAAATACCTTAAAAAGCAAGTAAGTGCATATAAAGCATGATTTCATGAATATCTCTTCCTAAGAATCTCTCTAAACCATGAGCTTAGGAAGAACAGAGGAAAAGATTTTTTCAGAAATATCACTTACCTATATTTCTAGTATGTTACCTTTACTTCCAACACTTCCTGATCAATGTACATCCATTTCTATTCCCTTTATCTAGAAGTAGTTTAAAATCATTCTCATATATCATCCATTGTTTCTTTAAATTCAGTGACTCTGAATAGTTAAACATCATCCGTGATTACAGAAATGTCACCATTTGTGTGCTGTTTTGCTCTTAGTCCAGATGAACAAGGTGTGAACATTCTTATGGTGCTCATGTTTCGATACCCATCTACTGACAGTGCTGAAATAATCAAGAAAAAAATTGAAAGGAGTTTATATCAAAGTCTGAAGATCAAACAGTTGCCCTTGACTATAAATAAACCATCATTTATACTCACTCGTAAGTCTTTTCTTTCTTTCTTTCTTTTCCTTGGCTGGGGTGGGGGTGCATTTTTGTAGTTCCCTTTGTTCAAAATTTCCTTTATTTTTCATAAGAATTTGGTCAATGTATTCTCTCATTTTAAGAATTCACCACTGATAAATATATCGATGTGGAATTAAAATTAAGTAAATATTCACTATGAAGGGATATTTAGTGGTTATTTTCTTTATATTTTACTAGGGTTTTTTGCTTAGATCCTTACAAAAGCACCAAAAGGTAGCTAGTATGTTACCACTTATAGGTAAGAAAGCTGAGAAGTTCTGAGACATGGGATCAGCAAATTGGGGCTAGAATTAGACATAGGTATTGTAAATCTAAGAGGCCTTTGCAGGTCAATTCTGAAGGTTCGTTTTTTTATAGTGTCAAAGACACAGTCATCTTTATCAAGGTTTGCCTGCCTAATAAGAATAAGTGACATGAATTATAAAGAGTCCTCTATCTTGTTCCCATTTAAAACTATTTTTTACTTATTTTCTTATTGTTTTCACACACGCACACACACACATAGAAATATTAGGAAAGTTCTTTTTATTCTTCCCTCAAAGTAGAAGAAAATGGAGTTCAGAAAGTTTAGGAAACTAAAATGAAAATCATCTTATATCCAGTTGAAATCCAAGCCAAGAGGCGTTTCTACTTTTCGGTACAATATACAGTTAGTACATCAAATTCTGTGTTTCAAATAAGATTTTAAGTGTCAAGGACAGGAACTCTATTTTTATCTTCTTACCTCTGCCTTCAACTGTAGCATACATTTCATATGAATAGGTATTCCAGCTCTGTTCCTTGTTTTTTATTATGTATTTCCAAGGTTAGTTATTTCAAATTTAGTATAAAAGAGGGAGGGAGGGCTTACAAATCCTTCAGATGCATCTTGTAGTAGAATCTCTATAAATATTAGGGATAATTGTTTCATGAAGTCATTAGAAATAATGAAGAGTGAGGTATTTACCTTGATTATTTTATATTCCAAAATAAAATATGATTTTTTCTAGCATTCTATAAATTTAATATCAACTCCCGATAACTATTCCTAAGGCATGATCATATATTTTAAAGCAAAATATCAATTATAAAAGTTTATTGAGTTTTTTAAATTGTAGAGTTTCTCATTTTACAATTTTAAAAAGTAATTTTGGGCCTTGCTGGTCATGCACAAAGACTTTTTATTATACAGGTTGTTTTAATGCCAAAATAACTATATTCTATGATAATGCTCAATAAAAAAATTCAACTGCATATGTTTTCTTCTATCATATACATATTGTTCATTAAACAAATAGACATATCCAGGAAATCCCTAGAAGGGATTGGGACTCACTTCCCTCTGTAAGATGTTATGGCTTAGAACAGAACATCTCAAAGAATGGTGCCTGGTTGTACTGACTACTTTGAACCAAAGGAAATCAAAAGGGCCTAATAAACAGGGTGTGGTGGCATACCCTCCAGAGACTATGCATCCTGAGGCAGGAAGATCAAAAGTTGGAGACCAATTTTAGCAACTTAACAAGATCTAAATTAACTTAGTGAAATCCTGTCTCAAAATAAAAAGGAATGTGGATTATGGATGTCTCAAACAATTAACTTTTCAATTAATGATCATTTAAGAATATAACATGAAAATGCATATATACTATTCTTTCAACTAACTCATGTTTTTGCTTCTTCCAGCTATTGATAGCAAAAAGATGAGGAATCTTCTCAATAGTCGTAAGTTTCAATCCACAATTAACTATTTATTTCACTGTAAAGATAATGAGAACCACATAAAATCAGAAGTATAATATACCAAGCTTCTTTTGCTGATTTATATTTTCATAAACCATGTATTCCTTTAATTATATTTTGTTATTTTTAATATTTAAGATTAAATGTATAAGCTTATACTAAATATAATTTCAAGTTTTATGATCCACAGGATGAGTTAAAAAATTACATAGTATTTTAGATATTACATTAATATGCTCTTTAAATATTTCTCTTTTAATATTCTCTCAACTCAAGAGAGTGTTTTAAACTGGTAATGAGTTCAGGCTTTGTTAGTTTCTTTTCAGTTTTCTTGCATTTTAATGAAATATTGATACCTTTTCTGCCCCCTTCTCAGTCTTGCCTCCCACACCCAAGAAAACTTTGGGTCTTTTGCGGACAAATTTTTGATGCCAAATAAATTATCTATTTATTGATAAAATACAAGTCAAAATGTCTAGGTAATATTCAAAAGAACAAAAATCCTTTTCTGCACCTTAGAGCTGCCCCATTCACTTCTCCTAATTAGAAAAGTCCAAGCCCACCTCCCCATGGCAGAGTGCTTGCCCAGTCTGGCTGTGTTTTCCAGTTTCTAAATCTATTCTACATTTTATTAAAACTGTCCTTTCTTCTATTTTAATCTCATTCATGATTTGGTTTACATTATCCATACATATATGTTTTGTAGAGAGATGGAAATTAGTTCTTGGACTGAATGCCACTAAATGTTGGTAATATTTCTTCTGAGCCTCAATATAATTAGTATATATATATAATATAATTATATTTATAAAATTAAAATAACCTCAGAAGTTGAGTGCTAAGCATTGTTTAGAGGGCTGGGACAATGAATTTTCTGAGTATCTTACCATATAATACAAATGTGTGTGTTTTCTTTTCCTTGTTTTTCCTTTTTCAATTAACATATATTTCTATGTGATAGGCTGTGGAATAAGGATGACATCTTCAAATATGCCATTGCCAGCATCCTCTTCTGCGGAAAGGATTGTCCAAGGAAGGGAGACTGCTATGGAAGGGGAGTGGCCATGGCAGGCCAGCCTACAGCTCATAGGGGCGGGCCATCAATGTGGAGCCAGCCTCATCAGTAATACATGGCTGCTCACAGCAGCTCACTGTTTCCGGAAGTAAGTTCACCAGGCTGTTATGAACATTGTTTTCCCAGTCCTCTCTGGCCTTTGATTCAGTGCATGGGAAGAGCCCAATCTCACTAGTTTGTCCTCTGTTCCCTAAATGCATTGTGCCTGCTCTATGCCCCATCCATGATGCTTTGTTTGAATTATTGGTAGTTCTTACCATGGCTTTCCCTGTGTCATCATGATCCCAGTGCTATCTTTCCCATGATACCAGATGATTTTACTGTAAAGACTAAATATGATACATGTAATGAGTTTAATCTCTTCCATATACTCAAGGAGAAAAGCCATCCATTTCTGTTCTGTCCTTTCCCCCCAATTAATTCCTGTACCTTTCCACTTTTAATATTCAATGTAACTTTAGAAATAAGAAAAAAAATCATAAATATCCCTCTTGACTCTCTGCCTTCTCACTGCATTATCCAAGAGACCTAGGGACTTGTATGATTTGGAGAGTTGGAAGGTGGGTGAGACCTGCTATTTTGTCGCCGTGTCCTCATAGCAAAGACTGGTCATGTATAATCCAGTGGGAGCTGTCTGCTTGGGCTTTCATAGTTGTAGCTCTCAAAATTCAGCTGTGTCAATTCCATACACAGACATACACAGGCACCCTCTTACCCCAGGAGATCAGGGACATAACCATCTTTTCCTCTAGAAGTTTTACCCTCAGGGTATAGAAAGTTTTCCTTTATATTCTCAAGATACAAAACTTTTGAATAAAGCCCTTTGCCTGGCCTGAGCCACTGCTTGTGTACCCTTCTAGAGAAGCCTATCCTTGGTGATTCTAAGAAAATCTTTTTCATTCTTCTAAGGGTAATAACCCAAATGATTCCAGGATATTTACACCATTTTTTATGGGGTAGACATGTAATGAGAGTGACCTAATGAATTTATGGTGATTATCCGTCACTCCCTCACTGAGAAGAGACTCACTTATGTGTATTTATGAGTCCCCAAATAACTAGCATCAGGGCTGGGATTGTAGCACAGCGGTAGAGTGCTTGCCTCGCATGCGTGAGGCCCTGGGTTCGATCCTCAGCACCACATACAAAGCAATAAAATAAAGACATTGTGTCCATCAACAACTAAAAAAAAAAAATTAAAAAAAAATAGTAACAGAAGAATAATATTAAAAAAAAAAAATAACTAGCATCATGCCTTAGAGGTGAACTTGAGTCCCCCTCACTTGTTAAGGCTTTCTCATTTACTCATGTTCTCACAATCTTCTAATCTTCATGCTTCTTTTTTTGTGAGAGTGCCATCCACTTTAGTTTATAGTGGATGTCTGTTAATGTAAACTAAAAAAAAAACCCAGAATTCCATCTTTATAGAATGAAGATTTATAGAATGAAGAATATAAGCTGTAATGACTGAAATACTTGCTTTAATAGGTCTCTGTATGCTGGCAGACATACAAGCTAATTGGCTATTGAGCTTGATAAAGTAAAGATTACTGGTGACTTTGATGAGAGATATTTTTTGGTGTAATGGTGATGGAAATGAATTCAAAAAAAAAAATGGATAGGGTGTAGTATGTTTAAAGACCACTATTAGGAATTTTTTAAATGAGAGAGGGCAGAGAAATATGATAGTTGATGGTGGTTGTGATGAAAAAATAATTTTTTAAAGTATGGAAGATATAATTATAGCATTCTTTACACAGATAATAAGCCAAAAGAGTTGGGTAAGGTACTTTTCCTTTGTTCAGTTTGGAGAGTGAGATAATCTCATGTAATTGAACTGTTGTGAAAGAGGAAAGAGGGGTATTTGAAGACAATGTAACAGTTCTACAAACACGCTTTAAATTTTTCCAAATGTAAATTTTTCTGCAAAGGTGAAATGTTCTCTCTGATACACAAATGCTAACACACAAAAAGCAGATGAGGAGAGTATAGAAATTTATTGTATTAGACAAAGGGGAGGAACGGAAAGAATGAGATGGGAATAGGAAAGAGAGTAGAATGAATGTGACCTAACTTTCTTATATTCATATATGAATACACGACCAGTGTAACTCCACATTACGTACAACCAAAAGAATGAGAAGTTATACTCCATGTATGTATAATATGTCAAAATATACTCTACTGTCATGCATATCTAAAAAGAACAAGTTAAAAATTTTTAAAAAAACTATACCAGCCAAAATAAATAAATAATATAATTTTTAAAAAGAAAAGTAAACTGATCTTTCAGGTTTTTATTACTCTTAAAAACTGATGATTCATCATCACAGTAATCGCTCAGGAAAGAGGAAATCCCCTTTTTAAATTCTTCTCTTTGATTTCCTTGAACATAATTTTCTTTCTCCCAGAGAATTTCAAGTTTCTATATATATATATACAATCATTCTTGATGGGAATAATTTTTGAAAAAGAATCAAATGGACTCTGGGGAAGAACTCAACAGATAAAGAGATGGTTGGCCTGGATAGATTTTTGCTTGTGATATAACCTTGTTGGGGAGAAAAACATCAGTGTGGAGGGTGCCTTAGTAAGAGGGACAAAACAGGGTCCATCGAGGATGATGGGGACATAGCTTAGGTTAAGGTTGCTTAGACCTTGACCATCAAAGAGGGAAGGAGCATAGGTAGACAAATAACTCTGTACCCATGTGGGCTTGCAAAGCAGACAAATTATACATAGCCTTTAAGATTATAGTAAAGTCTAGTAAACAAGAGCTAATAAGTGAGACAAATTAAGACTGGACAAAGTATATGATATCTAGGAAAACTGCCTATTAGTATGTATATTATCTGAAACAAATCAAAATTAATTTCTTGATAGTTCATTGAAATTAGGGAGGAAAAAGAACTGAAATAGATTTTAATAAATGAGGATTTAAAAATTGGAAATTAATTCATATTAATTAATTGTATTAATCATAGGAAATATTTTTTTCATAAAGCCATCAACTGTAAATTCTCTCACCATAGGGATCTTTCATTAGCATCATTGGGAAAATATAGTCTGAAATTTTTTAAAGATAAAGTTAAGCACAACAAATATTACCTTTTAATTTTTTGTAGAAATAAAGACCCAAGTCAATGGATTGTGACATTTGGTACAACTATAACACCACCTGCAGTGACACGAAGTGTGAGGAGAATTATCCTCCATGAAAATTACCATAGAGAAACTAACGAAAACGACATTGCTTTGGCTCAGCTCACAACCCGAGTTGAATTTTCGAATATAGTTCAGAGAGTTTGCCTCCCAGAGTCATCTATGAAGTTGCCACCTAAAACGAGTGTATTTGTCACAGGATTTGGTTCCATTGTAGATGATGGTGAGTAGTTTCAACCTAATTTTGTGCAGCTGTGTCCTGGTATCAATGAATTTCCTACAGTTTCCTTATATGGAAAATTAACCAGTTGGACAAGATTGATGTGATGAATCTCTCTGAGAATCTCATGAAAACTGTAGAGCCTCCCCTCATTAAAATATACATATGTAATATTTGCATATATTTTAAATATTTTCTATAATACATAAATATGTAAAAGACATAAAATTTTGTATATAGTTTTAAGGACGCCCTAAAAGATTTACCAATATGATATAAAATTAGGTTGTGTGTATATTTATTTTTCTTTGTGTGCACTTATTATATAGAAAATAAACTTAAGGAATAACTAAAGTTAATAAAATAACCTTGTGCTTTTGCTCCTAGAAATATATAACATTTCTGTCTCTCATATCTTATAAACAATTATATTTGAAACACACATTGTTTGTTTATTTGTGTAACAGGACCTACACAAAATAAACTTCGTCAAGCCAGGGTAGAAACCATAGGTACTGATGTGTGTAACAGAAAGGATGTGTATGATGGCCTGGTAACTCCTGGGATGTTGTGTGCTGGATTCATGGAAGGAAAAGTAGATGCATGTAAGGTAAGGCCAAAGAACAAGGCCAAAACTTTAAAGAAAAAGTTTTCATTATTTATTTCTAACTTTGGCATATATTTTAACTGAGAGGAAAAGAAAATGGCATCTACTTCACCCAGAGCTAAGTTTATCTAATATACAAATATTATTGTATTATGTTTAATGTGTGCTAAGGCAAAAGCTAAGAATTTGTGGCATGTTATTTCATTTAATATAATGAGATATAAGCAATACTACAATTATCCTTATCTTACAAATTAGAAAACTAAAGCCTTGCTCCCTATTTTTGTTCACATGATTACTTTTATGATGTACTGTTGCTTTCTCAGAGTCATAAACAAAACACAGAGAAGCCTCTCCTCTGAAGGGCACATCACTCATGTCTATCATAACCTCTCAAACATATTATCCCCCAACATCTTAGACATTCCCCTTTGTCCCTCTCATACTGTAAACACTGTCATCTAAAACAGGTTTCCTCTCCACTTCAAACCCTGCAGTATCAACACTGACCCATTTAAAGGATGGACTCTTAGTTCCTACATTTCATCTGTTGTGATTGAGACTTTTCCTCTATCACCTTAGACCCTATTCTCCGACATTGGGCCTTGTTAACATAAACACTTCCATCTTCAAAAGCACAAATTCCCATCTTCTATTTGACTAGCATCCTCTATTTCCCCTCTGCCCACTATCTTTCAGTTTCTCCTGGTTCTTTATATACAATCTGGAGGAAAGAACTACCTCTTCCATCCTTTTTTGGTGTTCTTTGGCAACTGCAGACCTTCACTATTTATTCTCACTTGGACTTTTGTTTGGGCCAGTTGTTAGTGACTCCAGACAAGTAGTCTTGTGTTCCCTAGTTGTACTGGGATGTTATGCTCTGTGGCCAAGTAGAACTGCTAGCTGTACTCTGTTGTCTAATGAGACCATTGGCTGGACTCTGTATTAGAGCTGAGCTATTATCTAGGCTCTATAATTGCTCTATTTGGGTAGTGTTATAGGTTGACTTCCCTGGCTAACCTGTTCTGCAGTTGGCATCTATAGTCAGGCAAGGCTGTGTTTTTGGCTCAGAGGCTGGGAAAGGTTTCTGAGATCATTACTAAATCTTGTGAGTATAGGTGGGGAAAAGCCAGAGGCTATGTTATACAGATATATATATGGACATGGGCTTGGCTCCTGTCCTACTGTAGGCTTATGCAGAGGACCAAGGCTTGATGGCATAGCATTTCAGATGATAGGCTTGGGCACAGTCGATGCTTTCCTCAGCAGACTTTCACTGACATCCTCTTGACTTCTGCCTTGGCAAGAACTTTTGGAGATACTCAGAGTTTGGATGCATTGATGCTTAGCAGCTGGATATGGTGGGGTCAGATGTTCCCTCAGTAGATATCACCAACCTATTTCTGTCTGCCAGTTGTTGGAAGAGCTCAAGAGAGCACCAGAACATGGGCTGGGGAATCTGGCCAGGGCTTCAAGTCTGGGAGACCCATTTACCATATTTTCTGCAGCTTGATGCTATTGGCTCCTCTCTGGTGGTGGTGGTGGTATGGCCCCTGCCACCCCCTGGCCAGAATGCTGAGTTACCAAGATTAGCACTCTGGTAACTGTGAGCCCCACCCAAGTCCTTTTGTTTCTAACTGACCCCAGTTAGTCTAGCTCTGCTGATACCTCTAATGTTCCCATGGGTTGGGACATGAGAATGCCTCCTATATAGGGACCCAGAATGGTAGGGGACCAAATGTCTGCCTCTACCTCTTTCCTCCACTACAAAAACAGGGTCCCATAGAATCCTCTGTGTGTAGTGCTACACTGGCTTTCAGAAGGGCTGACGTGGTGAAAATGGCACTGCACCTGTTATACTTCTTGTATGGCTATCCTCAGTTTTGTGGTCCAAAAGTGTGTGTCAGTCTTGTTCTCAAACTCTTGGATATGCATGAGAAAATTCTTGTGTGCATAGTTGCTCGTGGAATTTCTGTGGGATGGGGAATTGAGCAGGAAAATTCTTATTCTGTCTTGCTGACATCACTCCCATCTCTGATTAAAACAAAACAAAACAATATAAAAATAAAAACAAAAAAACTTTTGTTTATACTCCAAGCTCATTATTGAGTTCTCTCTCTCTCTGTCTTCTCTTTTTTAAAAAACTTTGTTTAGTTGTTGATGGACCTTTATTTTATTTATTTATATGTGGTTCTGAGAATTGAACCCAATGCCTCACGCATGCTAGGCAAATGCTCTGCCACGGAGCCACAACTCCAGCCCTCTCTGTGTCTCTTGATTTGCACCCAAACAGTTAAATGCTCCTAGAAAATATTTCCTCACAGAGAACCTTGGTTCCACTAAGGGTTCAAGATAACAAAGCTAATGGTCCTGCTCTGTTTAATTTTTGTTGTTTGCTTTTTTGTTTTTTTCCAAAAAATCTACCATTCTCTGAAATTTCAATAATTTCCATAATTTTTCAAAAATTTCAATAATTTTTCCTACCCCTAAATTACAGCAAATGGCTGTTTTCCAATTTTTTAAAGAAACTGTAAGAGGGGAATTTCCCCTATTCCCAGCACCAAGCATGCAGCCCTTTCTTCATTTGGACCCACTGCTTCTACTTTCAGCTTAGGTCTCAACAGAGAAGCTGCCTCTTCTCTAAGGTTGATCCCTATTTGCCTGCTTAGGTTCTCACTGGCAATTGGGGAAAGATCACACTAGCAGTTATTTTCTTTTGTATTTTTATAGTCAACACTTATCTTACACTAAATCCTTTTTTAGTCAGATGTCTTAAATTGGGGGAAAATCTCTTTCTTGACCAAGGTGCTTCCAGCTGGCATCCTATCTTGTTGCTTTACTATTAAATATTTGGAGGGGAAATTGATACTAATTTTCTTAACATCCAGTAATTTTTCAAACTATTTCAATATGGCTCTTGCCCTATTTCATCAGCAAAAGAGCCCTTTCTAAACTTTTAATGACCCACCAATGGCATTCATGGTTTTAAAATTCATATTTTTAAAATATTTGTGATCCTATTCTTTCTGGGCTTATTAGCAACATTTTATGATACTCACCACCTTGGTTTGTAATTATTTTCAGCCCAACTTTCCTATTCCATATTCAGTTGATGGTTTAATCCCATGGATTTTACCTTCTTTAATATCTCTCCATCACTATTTTTCCAGTACCTTCCTTCCTCCCTTCCTCTGTCCTCAACAGACACTATCAGCCGTCCTGTTATTACCACGTTTTCACTCTTAAGCTTCTCAGGTGCATTAACCAAATGAAAGCCAGCTTGATTTCTAACAAGATGCCAAATCATATTCCACCATCTTTACTCATGTTAAGTCCCTTCTTAAAATACTTCAGTGGCTTTCTTTTTTATCTTAAAATACAAAACAAAACAAAGAAAAACATCTAAATAAGACCCGCAGAGCTCTGCATGGACTCATCTCCACCTACCTCATCACAGACAACTGTCCTGCCTTATTCTCCTCTTTCCACATCTACTCCAACCATATGTAAGCCCTTGCATATTCCAGTCTCCTTTATGCCACAGAGTATTTGCAGTACTGTTCTCTCTGCCTGAAACCCTCTCCATCCTCTTTTTCCTTTTTGAGTTTGACCCCACTTCCTTCAAAAATCAGCTCAATTACACTTTGTGGAAGGAAACATTCCTATCTCCCCCATCAGCCACAGTCCCCTATTGTAATATTTCCATAACACACATTACAGTTGTTATTTTGCATTTTGGTTATCATTCTATCCCAAATATCCCTAAAAATTCTTGGGACATATAATAGGAACTCAATAAACAGTTGGTAAAAATAAATAAAAGAGTGAGTGGCAGAGGCTCAGAAAGGTAAAGTATTTTACCCAAGATTATATAGTCAAAAATTAATGGAACTGGACAGAAACTCAGGCAATTCAACTACTAAGTCCATACTTTTTACCTCTATGTGTATAGCTGTTTATTTATTTAATCCTCCCTGTTCCAAACAGATTTAAAGGAACTTCTATAAAATTTAACAAGAGAACACACATTGGAAATAGTTGATTAAAAGAAAAGGAAACCAAGAATAGGTCCATAAAATAGTAAAGCTAACACTATTCAAGAGACATCATTGAAATTTTCAACCACAAGTAATAATTTTATATTTAACATTTTATGGATAAAATATTACTAAATCAAACTAACAAAAAAATCTAAAAATTATGGACCATAAATAATGTAACCATTCCATGTAAATTAGTTACATTCCATGTAAAATCTTAGCACAAAGTTTTACCTCAATTGAAGAAACATTATATAGTCTGCTTATAGTCTGGCTGTATGGTTTATGTACCAAATTTTGTTTTATTTCCCCTGAGGAAGAGATGATTACAATGACCATCGTACTGAATTAATTTGGAATTAACAAATTCTAATATGTATTTGTTTTTATTCCAGGGTGATTCTGGTGGACCTCTGGTTTATGATAATCATGACATCTGGTACATTGTTGGTATAGTAAGTTGGGGACAATCATGTGCTCTTCCCAAGAAACCTGGCGTCTATACAAGAGTGACTAAGTATCGAGACTGGATTGCCTCAAAGACTGGTATCTAGCATGGATGGTCCATGAGTTACACTGATGGCAAGTAGAACTGAAACATCTATGTACTGTATATTATTATTTAATTAATATGGTTTGGATCAGTGCTTTTGATAGATGGCAAGAAACTCTTGAGACCTGAACTAATCTAATGTCATGAGGTGGACCTTGTGAATTTATGAACAAACTCTACCATGAGGGAGGAAGACAACACAAATGACAGGTAGCACTGATTCTTTACTCACTTGGGAAACTGTGATACTTCTTAATGTGATAAACATTTACAAATGTTGTATTTCCCTGATGGAAGATGGGGATCATCATTTTTCACAGGATATGAAGCGCCACCAGGCATCCACAGTCTTACCTTATTACCTGGAGCATCTGGATTCTTCTAGCAAAATGTCAAAAAGCAGTCTTTTCTGAAGATTCAGAGCTTCAACATTCTAGACTGGACATTTCATGGCTGGAATGGAGGAGAATGGGATCAGCAATGTAACTTGAACTTTAACCTTTAACCTATATATAGTGATACAGAGCATTGTCATGTATCTGAACTTGTCATTAGCACTGCATTAGGCACTCAAGGACTGTCTTCCAGAAGCATGTTGTGTTGTTAAGAAACATTTCTGATTTATTTTTTAATGGTATCTTGCCATCCATACATCAACCAGAGTCAGCCCAGAATGGAGAAGACTCTTGGGAGCATTTTTCCATAAGTACAAGGAAGATAAAAAGAAGGGGACAAAGGTTAGCAGAGATGGTCTTGAATGATTATTTGTGGGAAAAACACTCTAAATATTTGATGGAATGAGCCATTCAATTATTTGGTGAGCAATATCTATGTCAGCATATGGTATCTGGTGCTTTTATAAGTCAACAGCTCAGGTTTCCAACAGGTCAGATGTGTACCAGAACATCAGGTTGTGAGAAATGATTTATATAAAGTACTTAGGACAGTGCCTGGCATATACTGTGCACTAAATAAAGGTAAATAAATGCCTCCACAAGCTTTAGATAAATGAACTCAAATTTGTCAAATGAATGATCTTAGAGCTTAAATATAGCCCAAAGCCTAATGATGGGTATAGTCCTATAGAGCACAGACTCTTTGAAACAGGCTGCCAGAGTTTGAACCTTCTCTCTGACACATTTGAACTGTGTTTCCTTAAGTTAATTACTCAACATCTCTATTCATTAGCTCTTTCATCTCTATTTGGGACTAAAAATGGTATTCCCTCATATGGTTGTTATGAGGACTAAATGCATTAACTTAAGTACAACATTTGCAACAGTGTCTGCACACAGTAAGCTCTCAAAATGAATAATCACCGCTAATCATTATTAATATGCTTTGGCCTCAATAAAACTTACTATACTTTTTAAAAATTGCCTTTTGCTTCTTTAAAGTGATGCAATCAATTTCAAATTAAATTAAAATCTTTAGATGAAGTACTAAATTACCAAAATCACTTTTATGCTTCCTTAATTTATTTTGAACTCTGTCTGCTTATAGACAAACATTCAGGATGACCATCTGGTGGCATGGTTGTGGCTACAGAGGTGCATCTGTATTCACTCCCAGCCCTTAAATGCAAGACAGGATTTTTTCTCTTATTTATCAGAGAAAAATCTAGCCCAGCCATTTCTTTAATGATTGAAAGTTTTGTTTTGTTAGTTTACATGTATATGTGTTTTTGTGTAATATGTATAAACAAGATAAACACAACTAAAAAAAATCTCCTAGATGTTATTGTTTGCAAGAACGTAAGCACAGAGGGGTTATGCATACACACTTCACTTTTAAAAAGGAAATGCTATCAAATTTCTGATTTGATGACTAGTAACAACTAAATGTCATCAGAAAAATCAGAGTAAAAATTTAAATTCTCATACTTCCTTAAATTTAAGTACCTATACTCTGAAAATAGCACGGAACATCTAAAGCTTTCTAAACAATATTTGGCATATTCAAGATGGACTTGACTGATCTTGGACATTTTTTATATTAAAGGTAAACACCTCTTCTGGTACATAGAGGAAACCAAACCTATCTGAAAAAAAGCAAATTGCTTTCTTCTATGTAAGTTCTAAAACAATGGCTGTATAATTTTGTGTAATTTTATTTATATTTCATAAGACTGTGATAACTTTTGTGCATAAATATCTGTGAACTGTGTATACTTATTTAAATACTTTCATGCTTAATTCACATCAATTTGATGGTATTCACAAATAAGAATAATAAACACAAAAGATCATATGGAAAGCTGAGCAATAGAAAAGTGGAATTTTTAAAGGAAGATTTATGTGTCATCTTTTGAGTCTGGTATTTGATCTATTGAATGGTGTTATAGGAATCATGCAGCATCTTTTACCTCGTGTTTTCCTTCTGCCAAATCTGACATTAAGCTATCTACTTCATGGCACTATTATGAAGCTTTACTGCTGAGTGATAAAGATTAAAAGTCAAAGAATATTTAAGTTTTGCTTAAAAATGTAAAGTATGTTATTGTAAACTGATATTAATACAGCTGATACTAAAAATGCATTAAGATTATAAATAAGTTTGATTTGTTTTTCTACAGTGTTGGCCTTTTAATGCATTGTGAATTTTGCAAATACATTTGTGGTTAAAAACAAACAAACAAATAACATACTAAAATTTGCCTCCTGTGTGGTGATGCTATATTACCATTCACATATTCTCTAGAAAAAAAGCCTATAATTTGTCAATCTCATTTTAAAAGACAGATCAGATCTATGGACTAATATTAAGTGATGCAAAATGTAATCCCTAAAACTTTTTTTTTCCCAAAAGCACTGTTTTTATTTACAGAGTCCTAACCACTTTCCCTAAAACAGAATTTTGGGTAGCATGGATACTAAAGTGTTAGTTTATAACCTAAAACCTAGAAGAACCTAGTTTATAACCTAGAAGCTAGAAGATTGGACCAAAATTTTTGCTAATGGTTAACCATCTCTCAATGACATTCTCAATAACGTTCAACAATAACAACAAAAAATATATTAATGGGAATCTGCCCTATCAAATGAACAAAATTTTTAATATATTTATTTGTTATCATATTTATTTGATAGAGAATGTGTGGAAGATATTTGTCATGCAATTGTGGAAATGAAAATTAAACTCATCATAAATGATTGAAATTAATGCTGAACTCATAGCTGTTAGCACGAGGAACTTAAAAGATTATTTACATTAACCTTCGGTTTTGGGTAATGTAACGTCAAGACCAAGTGAATTTCTTCAAGATTGTATAGTGAAGCAATATGTAGCTGAATCACAACATATCAAAAACTTAAAAATCTGAACTTTTTCTGTATTAGTTTCTTTCTTCTTATAATCTTTATATCTTAAAAAATATTAGATGTCATTTTTAAATGTGTACAAATTTTCATGGTAGTGTTATTTACATTTTTTTGAAGTGGAAATGGCCTTTATGTTCTAATTTAAAATATTGCAACAAATTACAATACATTCATAAGATAGAATAGCATGAAACAAAACTATATTGAAAGGATTTTTTTGTCCATACTTTCTTATTGGTTCTTTGTAGTTATACATGACAGTAGAATCCATTCTGAAATAATTATAAAAGCATAGAATGTAACTTGTCTTAATTTAATCCTCAGTACCTTCCCTTTCTTTTTCCTCCTCTGCCCCTGCTCCCTTTCCTCTACCAATCTTTTAACCATAACTATTTACCCATAGTTTTTTTTTCAATTAATTTTTTGTGGATGTACATGATGGTGAGATTCACTGTGGTATATTCATATATGTACATAGGAATGGTATGTCAGATTCATTCCACTATCTTTCCTTATTTCAATCCTTTCTTCCCTTCATTCCCTGAAAGATTTTAATGACTGAAAAATGCCAAAGAAAAATATCAAGTTATTTTCTTCACATATATATAAATTTCATTCTCAGGTTGTTAAAAAACTATACATAAAAACTAGAAAAAATAAATACATTAACAGTGAAAAAAAAAAAAAGATTGTATAGTGGGCTATTGCCAGTGTAGGAACAAAGTCCAGAAGTTCTTGTATCAAGTCCTATCTTCTCTCCAATGTTATAACCTGAGTTAGCACACTCAGTAGGCAGGAATATTGTGGTCCTAGAAGTCACTGAAATTAAATGACCATTGCCAAACCATTGCTTCTCACTCACCATCGAACAAAAAAATATATATATATATAAGCTAAATGGGCCAAAGGTCAAAGTATATTGGAGACTAAATCACAAAGTTTCTTTTTCTTTTTTTAAAATTTATTTATCCTAATTGGGTATACATGACAGCAGAATGCATTTTGACTCATTGTACACAAATGGAGCACAACTTTTCATTTCTCTGGTTGTACACAGTATAGAGTTACACACCATATGTGCAATCATACAGGTACCTAGATCATTGTTGTCCATTTCATTTCACCATCTTTCCTGCCCCATGTGCCATCCCCTTCTTTCCTTCCCCTTTGACCAAAATTTCTCCATTCTTCCCATGCTCCTTCCCCCATTATGTATCAGCATCCACTTATCAGAGAGAACATTCGGCCTCTGGTTTTTTAAGATTGGTTTATTTCATTTAGGATCATGTTCTCAAACTCCATCCATTTACCTAAAAATGCCATAATTTTATTTTCTTTTAATGCTGAGTAATATTTCATTGTGTATATATACCACAATTTCTTTATCCATTTATCTATTGAAGGGCATCTAGGTTGGTTCCACAGTTTAGCTATTGTGAATGGAGCTGCTATAAACATTGAAGTGGCTGCATCACTGTAGTATGCTGTTTTTAAGTCCTTTGGGTATAGACCAAAGAGTGTGGTAGATGGGTCAAATGGTGGTGGTTCCATTCCAAGTTTTCTAAGGAATCTCCATACTGCTTTCCAGATTGGTTGTACCAATTTGCAGTCCCACAAGCAATGTATGAGCGTGCCTTTTCCTCCACATCCTTGCCAACACTTATTTGTATTCTTGAAAACTGCCATCCTGACTGCCATGAGATGATATCTTAGAGTAGTTTTGATTTGCATTTCTCTAATGGCTAAAGATGTTGAACATTTTTTCATATATTTGTTGATCAATTATATATCTTCTTCTGAGAAGTGTCTGTTCATCTCCTTAGCCCATTTATTGATTGGGTTGTTTGTTTTTTTGGTGTTAAGTTTTTTGAGTATTTGTATATCCTGGAGATCAGGGCTCTATTTGATGTGCTTGTGGCAAAAATTTGTTCCCAGAATGTAGGCTTTCTGTTCACCTCATCAATTCTTTCTTTTGCTGAGAAGAAGCTTTTTAGTTTGAATCCATTCCATTTATTGATTCCTGTTTTTATTTCTTGTGCTTTAGGAGTCTTCTCAAGGGAGTTGGGGCCTAATCAGACATGATGAAGATTTGGGTCTACTTTTTTCCTCAGTTAGGCGCAGGGTCTCTGGTCTAATTCCTAGGTCCTTGTTCCACTTTGAGTTGAATTTTGTGCATAGTGAGAAATAGGGGTTTAATTTCATTTTGTTGCATATATATTTCCAGTTTTCCCACCACCATTTGTTGAAGAGACTATCTTTTCTCCAATGTATGTTTTTGGCAACTTGTCTAGTATGAGATAACTATATTTATGTGGGTTTGTCTCTGTCTTCTATTCTATACCATTGGTCTACATGTCTCTTTTGGTGCCAATACCATGCCATTTTTGTTATTGTAGCTTTGTAATATAGTTTAAGGTCTGGTATTGTGATGCCTCCTGCTTTACTCTTCTTGCTAAGGATTGTTTTGGCTGTTCTGGGTCTCTTACTTTTCCAAATGAATTTCATGAATGCTTTTTCTATTTGTATAAGGAATGATGTTGGGATTTTAATTGAAATCACATTGAATCTGTATGGCACTTTGAGTAGTATGGCCATTTTGATGATATTGATTCTGCCTATCCAAGAGAACAGGAGATCTTTCCATTTTCTGAGGTCTTCTTCAATTTCTTTCTTTAGTGTTCTGTAGTTTTTATTGTAGAGGTCTTTCACCTCTTTGGTTAAATTGATTCTCAAGTTTTTTGTTTGTTTTTTTTTGAGGCTACTGTAAATGGGGTAATTTTCTTAATTTCTCTTTCAGAGGATTCATCACTGATGTATAAAAATGCATTTGATTTCTGGGTATTGATTTTATAACTTCTACTTTATTGAATTCATTTATTAATTCTAGAAGTGTTCTGGTGGAACTTTTTGGATCCTCCAAGTATAATATCATGTTGTCTGCAAATAATGATTGTTTCAATTCTTCTTTTCCTACTCATATCCCTTTAATTTCTTTCATCTGTCTAATAGCTCTAAGTAGAGTTTCAAGGACTATGTTGAATAGCAGTGGTGAAAGAGGGCATTCCTGTTCCTATTTTTACAGGGAACGCTTCCAATTTTTCTTCATTTTGGATGATGTTAGAGTTGAGTTTAGCATAGATAGCTTTTACAATGTTGAGGTGCGTTCCTACTATACCTAGTTTTTCTAGTGTTTTGAACATGAAGAGGTGCTATATTTTGTCAAATGCTTTCTCTGAATCTATTGATAAAATCTTGTGATTTTTATCTTTATGTCTATTGATGTGATTGATTTCTGTATGTTGAACCAAACTTGCATAACTGGATGAACCCCACTTGATCGTGATGAACTATCTTTTTAATACATATTTATATGTGGTTTGCCAGAATTTTATTGAGAATTATTGTGTCAGTGTTCATCAGGGATATTGGTCTGAAGTTTTCTTTCCTTAATGTGTCTTTGTCTGGTTTTGGAATCATGGTGATACTAGCCTCATAGAATGAGTGTGGTAGGGTTTCCTCTATTTCTATTTTATGGGACAGTTTGAGGAGTATTGGTATTAATTCTTTTTTGAAGGTCTTGTAGAACTTGGCTGAGAATCTGTCTGGTCCCGGGCTTTTCTGGGTTGGTAAGCTTTTGATGGCATCTTGTATTTCCTTGCTTGAAATTGATCTGTTTAAGTTGTGTATGTCTTCCTGATTCCATTTGGGCAGATCATATGCCTCTAGAAATTTGTCAGTGTCTTCGGGACTTTCTATTATACTAGAGTACATATTTTCAAAATGGTTTCTAATTATCCTCAATATTTCAATAGTGTCTTGTCATGATATTTCCTTTCTTAACTCAAATTTTAAACTTGAGTTTTCTCTCTCTTTTTTGTTAGGGTGGTTAAGGGTTTATCAATTTTATTAATTTTTTCATAGAGCCAGCTTTTTTTTTCAATTTTTTGAATTGTTTCCTTTGTTTCAATTTCATTGATTTCAGCCCTGATTTTAATGATTTCTTGTCTTCTTTTGGTGTTGATGTGTTCTTCTTTTTCTAGTGCCTTGAGATGTAATGTCAGTTGTTTATTTGTTGATTTTTTCTTCTTTTAATGAATGATCTCAGTACAATGAACTTTCCTCTTAACACAGCTTTCATAGTGTCCCAGAGATTTTGATATGTTGTATCAGAGTTTTCATTTACAGAGTTTTCATTTAAGAACTTTTTTATCTCCTCCCTGATGTCTTCTGTTATCCATGCATTATTCAATAGTGTATTATTTAGTCTCCAGGTGATGGAGTAACTTCTATTTTTTTATTTTATCATTGATTTCTAATTTTATTCCATTATGGTCTGATAGAATTCAGGGTAGTATCTCTATTTTTTTCTATTTGCAAAGATTTTCTTTCTGGCATAACATACAGTCTACTTTAGAGAAGGGTCCGTGTGCTGCTGAGAAAAAAGTGTATTCATTTGCTGATGGATGAAATATTCTGTATATGTCTGTTAATTCTAAATTATTGATTGTGTTATTGAGTTATACATTTTCTTTGTTTAGTTTTTGTTTTGAAGGCCTGTCCAGTGATGAGAGATGTGTGTTAAAATCTCCCAGTATTATTCTGTTGTGGTCTATTTGGTTCTCGAAATTGAGAAGGGTTTGTCTGATACACGTGGATGCTCCATTGTTTGGGGCATAGATGTTTATGATTGTTATGTCTTGTTGATGTATAGTTCCCTTACGTAGAATGAAATGACCTACTTTATCCCTTATATCTCTGGTTTGAAGTCTGCTTTATCTGATATGAGGATGGAAACCCCTGCTTGTTTATGTAGTTCATTTGAGTGGTATGTTTTTTTTCGATCCTTTCACCTTCAGTCTGTGGATGTCTTTTTCTATGAGATGAGTCTCCTTAAGAAAGAATATTGTTGGGCCTTTTTAAAAATCCAATCTGTCAGTCTATGTCTTTTAATTGATGAGTTTAGGTCATTAACATTCAGAATTATTATTGAAATATGGTTTGTATTCCTGGTTATTTTGGTTTACTTTTGGTTTTTATCTTGACTTGTTTCTCCTTTGATTGGCTTTTCCTTTAGTGTAGGTCCTCCCTTTGCCGATTTTCATTATTGTTTTTCATTCTTCCTGATTCAGTCTGGGCAGATCATATGCCTCTAGAAATCGATCAAAAACTTAGGTATAAGACCAGAAGCAAGGCATACCCTAGGAAAAAACCTAGGGGGAAATCTCCAACACATAGGCACAGGCAATAACTTCCTAAATATGCCTCTTATAGTTCAGGAAACAAAGCCAAGAATTAATAAATGGGATGATATATAATTTAAAAGCTCTTTCATAGCAAAGGAAATATTTGTGAAGAGAAAGTCTACAAAATGGGAGCAAATCTTTGCTGGCTCCTCTTCTGAAAGAGCATTAATATTCAGAACATAGAAAGAACAACAAGAACAACAACAACCTCAGCATCAAAAAACCAACTAACCCGGGGCTGGGGTTATGGCTCAGTGGTAGAGTGCTTGCCTACCATGAGTGAGGCACTGGGTTTGATCCTCAGCACCACATAAAAATAAATAAAGATATTCTGTCCACCTACAACTAAAAAATAAATATAAAAAAAAACCCAACTAACCCATTTGATAAATGGTCATGTAAACTATGCAAACACTTCAAATAGCCAACAATTATATGAAATAAAAATGTTCAACATCTTTAGCCACTAGAGAAATTAAGTAAAAACCACATTGAGATTCCATTTCACTCCAGAATGGCAGTCATGCAAGGAGACATCAAACTTGCATACACTGTGAGAATGTAAATCAATACAATAACTACAGAAATTAGTACAGTTTCCACAAAAAACTGGAAATAGAACTACCATATGATCCAGCTATAAGTACTCCTTGGCATTTATCCAAAAGTATTAAAGTCTGTATACTTCAGAGATACATGCAAACCTATGTTTACAGCAAGACAATTCAGAATAACCACATTATGGAATCAGTTTAGGTATCCACCAATAGCTGAATGCATAAAGAAAATCTGGTATAAACACAGGGGAGTTTTATTTATAAAGAAAAAATAATGTCATTTGCAGGAAAATAAAGAGAAATGGAGAGAATAATATTGAGAAAAATAAGCCAATAATATTGAGAAAAATTTAAGTGTTATGTATTTTCTTTCAAATGCAGAAGCTAGACAGAAGAAAAAAATAGGGACATCATGAAAATAGAAAGGAGACCATGAAGTAGATTAAGTGAATAAAAAATAGGGAGAACAGGAGAGAGGGCAGGTATTTGGGAGTAAACTAATCAAATTATATGCATGTATGACTATGCCACAATGACATTAACTGTTCTATATAATTAATATGCACTAATTAAAAAATGAAAAGAAAAATCAGATTTCAGATGAGTTAAAAAAAGGTTTAACTACAACCAATAATTTATGTCACAAAATTAAAAAGGGTAATATACTGCTCCCAACTGTCTTCAAGCTATCAAATGGAACATCATCATGGGACCTCATGATGTTGTGAAGATTTTTGTTGAACCATAAAGTACAAAACTCAGAGAATGTTTAATGCCTACTCAAAAATGCTAAGTATACTATTATGAATTGATAATTAGCACAAGTGATGCTACACATGAATTAAGATTGTAAAGAAATTTTTATACAATGTTAGCATTTTTATTAATAGTGTGGTTTTGTGTGTTCACAAATACTGCATTTTTTGAAATTATATTTAATATTTTTTCATGAAAACTATGTTATAACTTAGGTGGTTAATATTAATTTATTGAAAAAACAGTTACATGAAATTGTTAACTTAATAGTTTTAAGAAGAAATATAATCCAACTTCATTTTACTTAAAGCACATTTTTTTAAAGCATGTCCAAGAATTCCATAGTTGATCTACCTGGAATAGTTTAATGCTATTATGTACTGACAAGGAAAAATTCTTTGGAATTTTTCTGGAGTCAGCAGTTAACAATGTAATATTTTAGTCTATATTCTTAAGTATTGAAAATTCACTAACTGAAATCAAATGTCCATGAAATAATGAATATGTTAAGCAGATTTCACAGCATTCCTGTGAAGTTCTATTTTTATAAAATTTGTTCCATTGTCAGAATCTGTGTTCTATTATTTAAAAGTACAGTCTTGAAGATAAGGAGATCATCCAATTTGATTGTTTTCTCTTCCCATCTCCAAACCCAGGTGGTTTCCACTGAAGACACTGAGATGCCTCCTTCTAAATATTTCAAGGAGAAATTTCATAAACATGTGAAATTGCCAACTTAATTATTTTAATAACAATCCTTCATCTGTATTCAAAATAAATACCTTTTGCAAAACCTCAAACCTGTATCTTTCTGTTTACTTTGAAGTTGAGATTCCTGAATCTTGAAAAAAAAATTTTTTAAATCCACTAGTATTTTGGCCTACAAGTGATAATTCTTAAGGAAAGAGGACTAGAAGTTTGAATGAACAGCAGAGATGCATTTGAGAAAAAAGGGAAATCTAAAGTGGAGAGAAGAAATAGAATATGAGAATAAAAAAGAAGCTATTGGAAAGAAGAATGCTCAGTCACAGTATCATGATGAAAAATTTTATAGAAAAAATAAATGAGCTTCAGAATAAAGGTTGTTGTCTAAGAAGGAAAGGAAAGCAATTATTCGCTTATCACCTTTAAAAAATAAAGGAGTGTTATAATAAATATTAGTTGCAGGGCAGAGAACACACAATTGTACCAACTTAATACTATTTTTAGTTTTTATCTTCTAATCCTCACATATATGTACACGTTTTACAAATTGATAATAATAGCATGTTGTCTTCATTGCCTTTTTTTCAAATGTCCCTATATATTCAATCTCTTTACAGATATTTCCTCTTCATCACTAAAGTTTGGATGTCACTTTCTAAAACATCACTTTGTTTTAGCTCTCTTAAGTGATTTTTCTTTCTCCCTGGCTAAATACTACCTTAGAATTCTTCCAATCCCAATAAAAACTTCCAAATACTTATGTAGTCTTCTGAAAATTTTTTCTGCATACTGGTATAAAAATATATTTCTCTGAAGCTCATGCATCTAGCCATACCACACAATGTCCCTCCAAATTATTTCCAATCTCTTGATCACTACCAATATTTCAAGCACTAGGCACCTGGCTCAAAATAGATCTCTGTACCCAACTTCTGTTTTCATTGTGGTGAATTTCAACTTCCTATTGGATGGCCCACACTTACCCCCAATTCTTTGAGCTTATAAATCCAAATGAACTTAATTTCTGTTTTGCTCTAGAAATCCAATTTTCTAATTTACTAAATTTCCCAGAGTCTCCATATTCTCATAGTATGTCTACCTCCTAAAGGCCACATTTCCATGTAAACTTTTTGGACTTCATTGCAGGTAGTATAAACTGCTTTTCCATAATTATTATCGCCAATTCCCTGGCCCTTAGCTTGCAGCCTACCAGCAAACTCCTTTCCAGCAAACTCCCAATCCTATCAATTCCAGAACTCAATGGTTCATCTATGTTTCAAACTAGTGAGCAGAGTTAGAGAAAATTTATTCAACCATCTTATTAATACCTGTTATAAATTTGGAACATCTAATTTAAATTTTACCATTGATGGCACCTAACAATTCTTTCCATTTTCTTTTTAAAACATGTGTATCCATTCTTCTTTTATTAGAACTGTTGTTCCAAGAAGTCAACATTTTCCCCACCACTAGTACTCAATCCAGGCTTTCCCTACTTTCCTTGGTTCTAATTATGTTGAGGGGAATAAAAAGGACAGAAGAAATTTTCCAAAACGTCTATAGTCTCACTTTCACACTAATAAATGTTTTTATTGTTTACTACCTTCCTTTCTGTCTCACCAAAGTGCTTTTTCTCAGTTAACCAGAATCTCCATTTTACTATTATCTCCTTCTGTTTTGGCTTAGATATTAGTTCACTACTTACCCCTTCCCTCCAGTGTTTTCATTCTCTTTCATCCCTCAGTTCCATCTAAAAAGGCTATAAACAACAATAAAAGCTGGAGAGGAGGTGGAGGAAAAGAAATACTTTTATACTATTGGTGGAATCTAAATTAGTACAACAACTATGGAGATCAGTAAGGAGGTTCATCAAAAGATTAGGAATGAAACCACAATATGAGCCAACTATGCCATGCCTCGGTATTTATTCCAAAGAAAAGTCAGCATACTACAATGATATGTGCACACCCATGTTTATAGTTGCAAAATTCACAATATCCAAGTGATAGAAATAAGCCAGGTATTTGTCAAAAGATGAATAGAGAAAATTTGGTATATATATATATACAAGAGAGTTTTACTCAAACATGAAGAATAAAATTATATCCCTCAAAGGAATAAGGCAGGAACAAAAGAACATAATGCTAAGTGAGATAAGCCAAACTCAGAAAGTCAAGTGTTGTATGTTTTCTCCATATGCAAAAGCTAGAGAGGAAAAAAAGAAAAGAAAAAAAAACTTATGAAAATAGAAGAGAGACTGGTAAAGTAGAGAAAAATTGGGGAAACAGGAGGAGAGAAGAAAAATTGAAGATATAGGGAAAGACCAAATCATGCTATATACACACATGAATATATCATAGCACATCCCACTATTATGCATAACAATAGTACACCAAATAAAAAATTAAATTAAATGAAAAGAAAAAGGCTATAAAAAATTTCAAAATTTTTCTACCATAGTAAACAAAAAATAAGAAATGAAGGAAGGAAAGGAACAATGGAAGGAAGAAAGAAGGAAGGAAGGAAAGTCTAAAGAAGGGAGAATACTCAGTGGTGACATTGAGAGTGAATCTGCCCCCATGGAGGATGAGTGGCCACCTGAACCTTTGATTTCAGCAACCACTGTGGCAGCCAGACCCTATTCCTAACATCCTCAACTGCACAGGCCCTTCCCATGTCTCAGTCATATTTTAAAACTCTGTGACTGTCTCTTTTAATTTCAAAAGGGTTAAATCTGATAGACACTGTGTGTGTAACAAACATCTGAAGCTCTTCTATCCCCTACTGGTACGGATGTAGTACTGGGTAAAAAAACTATAAAATCTTTCTTTCTGTTTAATTTTAATGCATATTTATGAACAACTGTGTATTATATATTGTGTCTACATACATGTTGTGTCTATATATTGTGTACATGGTATCAAAATTGGCTTATAGAAAATTTTTCTAGCCGGGCGCGGTGGCTCAAGCCTGTAATCCCAGCACTTAGGGAGGCTGAGACAGGAGAATCGTGAGTTCAAAGCCAGCCTCAGCAATGGTGAGGTGCTAAGCAACTCAGTGAGACCCTGTCTCTACATAAAACACAAAATAGGGCTGGGGATGTGGCTCAGTGGTCGAGTGCCCCTGAGTTCAATCCCCAGCACCCAAAAAAAAAAAAAAAAAAAAAAAAAGATGTATTTAATATTATTAACCCACACATTTTTCTAGGTGGTCAGCCAATCAAAAGAGCATTAGTTTCTATAAAATATTTACAGTGAATGTCCATTGTTCTTAGGATTTTTTTTTTTGGATCAGAAAAATGATGACTTAAAATGTTAACTATGTTTGTCTAATATCTTGGTTTTCATGGGTAACATAAAATTAACCATTAAAATGAGTAAATCATAGAAGATATTTAAAGGTTTTAAGAAACTTTTTTGGAAGAAAAAGACTTTTTTGAAATACTTTTTTTGAAAGAAAGTAAAACTTGTAGATGATTTCAAATGTGATTGAGTTGACAAACCTAGGCCTTTGTAAAGGTAAGCAGACAGCAAGGACACAGTGTTATTATAGAAATTATGTTTCTTGGTTCAAAACTATTATACAAACTAAATATGTTTTTGCTTTTGCTAATTTAATTCTGTATTTTTCTTATAAAACTTTATAATTGTTGCCTGTTAGTGTTATGCAGAAGTACTACTTCTAACAGAATAATCTGAGTTAAAGATAAACCATCACCTACAGTTCAGATAGAATATTATATTAAATAGAAGGGAACTGTGAAGTATGGATATTAAAATTAAAACACATTATTCCCCTTCAAGACTGGCAAAATTGTCCTATCATATGCTTAAAACAAAATTTGTAGACCAAAGACAAGGAAGAACAAGGGCTAAGGAGAAAGCACCCAATATTTTGACCCTCACCCTCTGAGTTCAGTTTGGACTCAAGGAATGATGTTCTCAATCTAAGGGCCCTGAAACTCCTCCAACCTCCTGATCAGAGGGATTGTGAAGACCCTACAGAACAAGAAGCCAAACAGCACACATTCTGCAAAAAGGAGGATCATCAGGGAGAGAAATTTCTCCGGTAACCCACATGTGGTCAACAAGACTCTGACCCATACTGGAAGATGGCACACTGGTAGAGAAAGAAATTAAAGGAGCCACAGCAGCTTCTCACAAGTTTCCAAAAGTTACCCCCGAGGAATCTCAGCTGACATTAACAGTATATAAGAACAAGTTCAATTTTTGGCCAAATTGGTCTTAAATACCTGGCAGGAAAGTATAACCAAAGCACAGTTATACATGGATATTTAAAAGAAAAGACAGTAGTTCTTTTAATGTAACTTGAGATGTATAATTTTGTCAGTCTATCCAAAAGTAAGTAAAACTAAGAGATTACTAAAAAATGGTTCCTGTGTAGAAGTTCCCAATAATAACTATCACAAAAGATTCAAAGTCACAGGTTTGTTCTGAGTTAACTTGAGCCAAACTTCATAAACTTACAAATATTCCTTACCTCCTACACAGGAGGATTTGATTCATGTTTCTGTTTTTTGCTGGTATGATTATCCAGCCCCAATATCTATCCCTCAGATTGGTCTACAAGATGTAATGTGACACATTAAAGCCCTAACTTTACCAAGAGAGCCCTAAATTACACAGCCAAAGAGATCCCTCAACTAAACACTAAAATAACGCTGATGGCCGGGCGCAGTGGCTCACGCCTGTAATCCCAGCACTTAGGGAGGCTGAGACAGGAGAATCGCGAGTTCAAGGCCAGCCTCAGCAATGGCGAGGCACTAAGCAACTCAGTGAGACCCTGTCTCTACATAAAACACAAAATAGGGCTGGGGATGTGGCTCAGTGGTCGAGTGCCCCTGAGTTCAATCCCCAGTACCAAAAAATAAAATAAAATAAAATAAAATAAAATAAAATAACGCTGATGAAAACAGTTATTTTACAGAAATCAGATGGCAACCTCAGTACAGATTCCAAATGTGAGCTCCTTCCTGGAGATCATGCAGAGATTTTTCTGGAAGGCATTCTTTTTCAACATTGAGAAGGTCATTCCCATAATAACCCCATCATAAGAAACCCTGAAACAGGACATTCTATCTTTACAGGCCTCTTCTGGTTTGCAGTTTTCCACTCCTTGAACTATGGATACTTAATTTAACTATAATGGTTCATGAGTCCTGGAAGGCTAATGTAGCTGTCACTGAAGAACAAATGGCTATCAATTTCCTGACTGGCATGGTCCTTCAAAATTGATAAGGATTAGACTTCCTTACAGAAGAAGCAGGAAGGTTCTATATGTTCCTTAGCAAGACCTGCTATTTTTAGATAAATGCCACTGGACAAGTCAAAGAAAATACTGTTCACCCATCCTGAGACACATGTGCAAAGACTCCAAGTTTGACCTAGAGTAACCTAAGAATAGGAAGTCTCTGTTTAAGACCACATACGAACTACTCGAAACTCATAAAAAAACAAAACAAAACTGGAAATGAATATTTGGTACATATGCAATAAGCATTAAGGGCAAGGCATAGGAATCTGTCAGTCACCTCTTGCTTAACATAAATCACTCCTAGTAAAAAGTCTGCCAAATGCAAACAAAGAACTCACAGACACACGAAACCCAGATCTCTGAGTCCATGGACAGATGTCTTTGTTTTGTCCTCACTGCACCCTTACAGTGTGTCTTTCTCCAATAAATTCTCTTAATTGCTTCTCTTTATCTTGGATAATTCTCAGTGCCCATGCACAAGCCATCACTGTATCACCCTGATCCCACCATAATTACTATATCTTATTATTTAATATATTGGTAAAGAAGTTGATTTATTTCTATATCACAATTTTTCAAAATATTTTTTGATGACCATGGTTCAATATATTGGTTACTTTATAACTCCATGTATTCTATTTTGTGCATCTAAAATATTATTATGGAAAGGGGAACATAATTTTCACCAGATTGCCAGAGACAGCCATGGATATGGTACAAAAAGAGATTTAAAAATTTTGTTAGCTAGGGTAAAGACAAAATTCATTTTCCATTTTTTTAAAATTAGAGCTTTATAGTTATATACAGTAGTCGGGTTCATCCTAACAAACCCATTCATACATGGAAATTGATTTCAGTTCATTATTCTCCTCTTTTCCTTCCCTGTTTTCCCTCTCATCCTCCTTCCCCTCTCCTATTCTTCTTCTTCTACTCTACTAGACTTTAAGTTATTTATTAATTTGTATTTGATTGGTTCTTTATGTTATCCTATCCTTCTCTCCCCCTTTCTATTTACTGGAAAATGCCATAATTTCATCCTTTTTTGTGGCTGAGTAGAACTCCATGTGTGTATGTGTCTCACAATTTCTTAAACCATTCATCTATTGATGGGCAACTGGGTTGATTCCATAATTTAGCTATTGTAAATTGTGTTGCTATAAATAGTGAGGTGGCTGTATCACTATAATATCCCAACTTTAGATCTTTAGGAAAAATATCCAGGAGTGGGATTTCTGGGTCATATGGTGTTCCTATCCCTAGTTTCTTGGGGAATCTCCATACCCAGATGGCTGTACTAGTCTGCAGTCCCACCAACAATGTGCAAGTGTTCCTTTTCCTCCACAACCTTGCCAGCATTTACTATTGTTCATATTCTTAATCACTGCCATTATGACTAGAGAAAGATAAAATTTTAGTGTAGTTTTGATTTGCTTTTCCTTGATTGCTAGAGATGTTGAACATTTTTTCATATATTTGTTGGCCATTTGTGTTTCTTCTTTTGAGAAATGTCTGTTTAGTTCTTTTGCCCATTTATTGATTAGGTAATTTGGATTTGTTTGTTTGTTTGTTTTGTTTTGTTGGTGTTAAATTTTTTGAGTTTTTTGTATATTCTGTTGATCAATCCCCTATCGGAAGAGTAGCTGGACAAGATTTTCTCCCATTTTGTAGTTTCTCTCTTCATGCTCTTAATCAGTTCCTTTGCTGTGCAGAAGTTTTTTAGTATGATGGCATTCCACTTAGTAATCTTTTGTTTGATTTCTTGCACTTTGGGAGTCCTGTTAAGGAAGTTGGTGCCAGCACCTATATGATGGAGCTTTAACCCTATGTTTTCTTCTACCACCTGTTAAGTTTCTACTCTAACTCCTAAATTTTTCTTCCATTTTGAGTTTTGTGCATGTCTGAGAGAGGGGTCTGATTTTATTTTTTCTATAAATAGCTATCCAGTTTCCTAGGCACCATTTGTTTAAAAGCTTGTCTTTTCCACAAGATGTACTTTTGGCACATTTGTCAAGTATCAGATGGCTATAGATATGTAGATTTGTCTCTGTGTCTTCTATTCTGTTCCATTGGTCTTCATGTCTATATTGATGCCAATACCACACTGTTTTGTTACTACAATTCTGTAGTATAATTTCAGATCATGTATTGTGATGCCTCTGCTTCATTTTTCTTGCTTAGTATTGCTTTGGCTATTCTGAGTCTCATTCTTCCAAATTAATTTAAGATTTGTTTTTTCTAATTCTGTGAAGAATGACATTGGTGTTTTGATGGGAATTGCATTGAATCTGTATATTGCTTTTGGTAGTATGGCCATTTTGACAATATTCCTTCTGCCTGTCCAAGAACACGGGATGTCTTTCCATCTTCCAAGGTCTTCTTCAGTTTCTTTCTTCAGTGTTCTATAATTTTCATTGGAGAGCTCTTTGACTTCTTTGGTTAGATTAATTCCCAAGTACTTAATTATTTTGAAGTTATTGTGAATATTGTTTTCCTGATTTCTTCCGTAGCTGAATCATTGGAATATAGAAAAGCTGTTGAGTTACGGGTGTTGATCTCATGTCTTGCTATATTGTTAAACTCATTTGTAAGATCTAGAAATCTTTCAGTGGAGTTTTTTGGGGTCTTCTAGATAAGATCATATCATAAGCTAACAGAAATAGTTTGACTTCTTTTTGTCTTATTTGTACCCATTTGATTTTCTTTTCTTGCTTGATTGTTCTGGCTAATGTTTCAAAGACTATATTGAATAGGAGTGTGAGAATGGACAGCCTTGTCTTATTCCTAATTTTAGAGAAAATCCTTTTAGTTTTTCTCCATTTAGCATGATGTTGGTTTGGGATTTGTCATAAATGGCCTTTATGATATTAAGGTAAATTCCTTCAATCCCTGGCTTCTCCAGCATTTTTAACATGAATGGGTGTCAAATATTTTCAAAGGCCTTTTTTGCATCTACTGAGATGACCATGTAAATTTTGTCCTTAATTCTGTTTAAGTGATGAATTGCACATATCGATTTGCATATGTTGAACCAACTTTGCATCCCTGGAATGAAATCCACTTGATAATGGTGTATTATCTTTTTGATGTGTTTTTGAATGCAGTTTGCTAATATTTTATTAAGGATTTTTGCATCTATGTCATCAGAGATATTGGTCTGTAGTTTTCTTTCCTTAATGCATCTTTGTCTGATTTTGGTATCAAGGTTATACTAGCTTCATAAAATGTATTTGGGGGTGTTTCCTCTCTTTAAATTTCATGGTATAATTTGAGAAAGACTGGTGTTATTTCTTCTATAAAAGCCCAGGAGAACCCAGTTGAGAATACATAAAGCCTCTGCATCACTAAGATTAGGCAGCATTTTTAATCTCAGTTTTCTCTGTACAAAAACTGTGGTCCTCCTCCCTCTATGATGCATCTGCACCTGTGGTGCCCTTGGGGCCACCAGGTTGGCTCTGATGTATTCTTTTTTCCTTGTTTATTGTACCCATACTTCTGTAGTCCTAAGCCACTTTGAATGTCCAATATTAAATTTTAGTGAAATACCTCTTTCACCTACCTCACTGAGAAGCTGCACACTCACTGATTTAGTCCCACAGCATGGTGTAGCTTGGGATGCAGCTTTCCTCTACTCCACCATCTTCTTTTTCAGTCTCATTTTCTTGATGTGCAAGGATTTCATGTTTATCCTCCTCCCGTTTTCTATTTTAAATTCCCATCTTGGTATCTTCTTTTTGCCACTTCTGCCTCCATTCTTCATTTTAAAAAAAGGATTTGTTGTGCTTTTATAAAGCCTAATGCACTACAAATTTCATATTCATAGACATTATTCCCTCTTATGACTCTAAGCAAGTTTTCTTTCTGAAATTGTTTTACCAATTTACCATATCCCTGAAATATGGGAATGCCCATTTTTCACTAAAATTAGCTAACATTATTAGATGTATAGTTAAAATCATAGAAAATAACATTTGTTTGGGTACTATAGCAGATAATTCTGAAAAAGTCCTTCAAGATCTTCTACCCAAATCCCACTGTGAATATCAGGAGGTATATATGTATGATCACGTTACTGCATAGCAAAAGAAATTTAATAAATTTCATTAAAATTACTATTTAATTGTGTTCAAGTTGCAATAACAAAAGTATAATAAACTGCAAACATTTATTCCTCACAGTTCAAGAGTCTGGCACACATCCGGTCTAAATATTGACAGATTCAGTCTTTGTATAGATATTGCATCTTCTCACATTCTCACATGGTAAAACAGATAAGGTAGCTCTCTGGGGTTGCTTTTATAAGCATCATTTAGAACTTTCTAAGCACCTCCATATCTAATCAGCTCTCAAAGTCTGCTTCCTAATTCCATCACTTTGGTGGTCAAGATTTTAGCATATGAATTTGCAGCAGGGGTGGGGGACACAAATATTCAGATCATAGCAGTTACTAATGGATTGACTTTCAAAAGGGATTTTATCCAATGGGTCTAATGTAGTTTGTTATAAATAAAGCAATTTAGAATTATATACTTTTTCTGGTAGCAGAAAAGAGAAATTCTAAGTGTGAGGAGATGTATTATTGTTTCCTTGAAGGGGCCATATGTTAAGGCATGTTGGCAGTATCTGGGAGCTGAGGACAGCCCCAACTCACAATATGCAAGGAAAGAGGGCTCTTACTCCTACAAGGAACTGAATTCTGTCATTGGCTGAATACTACGAGTTTGGAAGTAATTCTTCACTATAGTCAGGTGCATACTTTACTTTCAACTTCTGAGAACCCAAGCAGAAAACTAAGTTCAGCTTACTTGGACTACTGACTTATAGAATAAAAATAAATAAATTTTAGACTGCTAAAGTTGTGGTTGTCAAACAGGAATAGAAAATCGATAAAGGTGTAGAATTTTAAATTTATTAGCCAGTTTGAATATTTCCCTCTATAAATTAATTTATTAATTATAATTATAACATGTCCCTGTTTTTCCAAAAATAGTTTTTCAAAATGAAGGAGTAGAAAAATAAATGGGAATATTAACTGTTAGAATGATGACCAGAAAGACTCATTAAGTACAGAATGCCTCAGTATTTGTGAGGGTACTAGTAAGTCCATTGAAAAACATCACAGCTTTAATCCTCAAATCATTCACTAACGGAAGAAATAAGCTCAAAAACCCTAAAATAAGCAAAACTAAAGTTAGAAGCTTACTTGAAGGAAAAGTGTGGTTAAAACATTGTCCAGGTTGTGTGATGTGTAGGGAAATTAGAGGAAAAAACATTCTGAAGAACTTACCTTAGAGATTTTCAGAGTCTATGGAGCCAGTACAGACAGATTCTAATTAAATATATGAAATTACACTAACATTGAAGTGGATTTTGAATTGCAAACTGTAACATAAAGAAAAGACATTTTCCACATGTGGGACAAAAACTCAATGGGATGGAGAGAACTTGGCTAATTCAAAGTAGATAATAGTGTAACTGAAAAGTTGAGCATGCAAAGAAGAGATGATTAGATGGTGAAGATCTTTAAGGTGACAGTTGGCTCAATATATGTATTACTTTTTCCACTTTAAGAAGAATCCACCTTTAGAATAGACACAAATGAGCTACTAGGCCAGATATAATAAGCACTGTGCCAGTGCACCAGTCAAGGGCCATTAAAGATTCATGAAACTGATTTTATTTCAGACTTGCCTCCTGTAGAGATAGATGGCTGGGCCAGTGACCAGACTTGCACTGACTCAGAAGGAAGAGTGCTACCGCTTGAAAAGTAAACACAAAACTTCTCAAAGCATCAAAGGGTGTGGCTTAGGGTTTAGACTTGAAATTGTTTCTCACTTAATTTTAATTAGCCAGAACCAGGAAATTCTTAACTTCCTATAACAAAGATTTATCAAGTGAGTCTTTACCTCAAACCATACTATTGGTTAACATTTACCCTTCCCAACTTGTAAAACTAGTTTTGTTTTGTTGTTTTTTTTTAATCCTTAAGTATTCTTAACTTCAGTCAGTTTACAAGTATGAAAGATTACCTGGGATACTACTCATTTGACGAGAAATCACAACGCAGTCCAGAGGTGGAGGAGTTTACATTCTCAACAGTGTGTGATGTATCAGTAAGTTTAATTTTATTTCATATTTGAAATTTTTTTTTCATATTTGTAGTTCCCAATGGAAATTGGAAATTATTTTGAGTATGTAATCTAATCATTTTTGCTCTTCTTTTATTAGAGAAAATGTCATAGTAATAATACTCTATCAGGAAGCCATGCTAATGGTTTTTACATTTAGATTTAAAAATTTAATGTTTGATCAGTTTAAAATTTAACTTGCTGCTCAATTTTTAATTGAAAATTTTAATGTGACAATGAGATAATCAGAGAGAGAGAGGAAAAACAGAGCCAGGGGTGTATATGCAAGTTTATAGCAGTGGAAGGTCACAAGGAAGGAAGGGTTTCTCAAGCTTACACAAGAGTTTAGAATATATAATGCTATTTGTGATCTTCCTAAAGTGTGCATTAAATTGATTCATGAAAAAGAAAGGAAATATCCAGATGTATAGGAAATATTTTATTTAATCCTATTCTGAAACTGATAATCTTAATTTAAAGATGTGCTTTGCTATTTAAAATTTTAAAATTAAGAAATAATATAAGAATAATTTTATATAAGCATATAAAAAGTAAGTTTAATTCCAAGATTCTTATAATTTAATAGATTCTGAGATCTATAGAAAATATATCTTAAACATATTTTAGCCCTCATTTTCCTTATGATCCATTCTGCATTATTTAAAATACTTTTGACATTATTGAACATTAGTTTTTCATCTACAAATATGAAATAAATCAGTAAAACTTAGGATAATGAAGGAATTTCAAATGTTTTTAATAGTTTATAAGCAGAGTTGTTACACTTTTTTCTTCATTATTAATAAATGAATATTTGTACATAAAAGTCAATTAAGCAAGTGGATTTTCATACACAATCCTCTTAACAGTTAATTTTATTTTTCCCAATGATTTAAAAAGTTCCCCTTTTCTGACTTGAACAAAGTATTTTATGTGCATGCATGAATATACCACAATGAATCTTACTGTTATATATAATTATAATGTACCGATTAAAAATTAAAATAAATAGATAATTCAAAATGTTGTCCTTTCCATCTGCTCACTTCTTCACCACAATAAGGTTTATTCTGTTAAAAGACAAAACATCTTTCTATTTTTACTTAAAAGGATCTGTATCCATATAGGGGAAAATGATGATGCCCTACCAATAAAAATAATTTAATTAATCCATTTTCTTTTTCAAAGTTGTGTTTTGATTCAAGTACTATGTGTACTATTCAAGTATTATGTGTCAGGAGCCATTCTTGTCCTGAGGGGCATGCAATTTTAAATTATGTTTCTATAGGACTTACCTAAATATTAATTTTTTTATTACAACTAGTTAAAGGCAAAATAAATTCACCAGAAAGGTAAACAAACTAATGTCAGTGACATAAAAGGAAAGAAACTGGGGAAATAGAATAAAATAAAACTGGGAAAGCAGCAGACCTATGTCTAGTTAATAGGCCCAGAAATCATTTAGGCTTTTTTATTTCTGTTACCTTCTATTTTTAAGATTTTCAAAACTATTCTTTCCAGGGCAAAAATTCTTGAAAATTCCACAGTCTTACTTCCTAGTTATATAATTAGTATGCCCACATAATATATTTTTGCAGTGTTAGGTTTTGTTTTCCTTGGTTTTTGTGGTTCAGAGGGAAGTGAGGGGTGAAGGTGTGAGGAATGGGTGCAGAGGTGTTGAAAAGCCATTTCTCCTCTTCCCATTAATAATCAGTGCTTCAGAGGGTTTTCTCCATTTGGAACACACAAATAGATCTTTATTAGTGTTTGTCACCTGAGAGTAATGTGAAGGAAATATTATCTTATTTTTTGTTGTACATGCCAGCATTGAGTACAACGCTTGGCACATATATTTTAGTAAACTATTTAATTGTTCTTCAAATTTATTATTTGGAACTCATTTCCAATGAACAAGTTATCTCCTAGTTTTTTGGGTCTCCTCCACTTCACTCAAATAGATTTTATAGCATTTTTAAAGACTTCATTTTGAGTAGAAATATTTTATTCATTTTCTAGAAAGACACTTCATATTTGCAGCAATGTCAATAAGCATAAATACATTTATAGCATTTAATTCTGATATGCTTTCCTAAAAATGAGTAACTGTGATACAGATTCTTAAGATGATTTCATTCCTACCATAACACTTGGTGTGATTTTACACTTTGTCTCATACAGAATCTAATCATTCTTTTGTCTCATACAGAATCTAATCATTGTAATCTAATCATTTTTGCTCTTCTTTTATTAGAGAAAATATAGTAATAATACTCTATCAGGAAGCCATGCTAATGGTTTTTAGCATGGCTAAAATCATTTCAGTCTCTTTTCATGTAGTAACACCTAAGAGGTGAATTATTTATTTTCCACAATAGACATAAAAGAATTTTGCCAAGTGAAAAAGGTATAAATGTAGACCACAGGATCTAATAATTGAAATCTGGAGAACAAATTTGCCATTTAAGTGAGAAACTCCCCTTATCTTCCGTGATTGTGCCTTCGGTGGAAGGAGTTCAGCATTGCCAGTGTAGCACTAGATGAACAATGAGAAGATGGCCCCAAACCAAACAAGACTAATTCATATTGCAAAAATAGCATAGTTTCAAGTTTAAAAATGCAATTATAACTTTATTAGAATACATTATATGTGTACATATACATACACATATGTACGTATATTCACATTTTTAATCATATATCTTGAAATAAGACAAACATATCTGTGATAATTTATGATTAGTTATTTTTACAGGAAAGTTTCATGAAAATATTTAAATGTATTCCATTTTTAAAATTTTTTCAATAGAAATTGAAGTTAGTATTACACTTATTCATATATTACAATCGTTATTATCCTTAGTAATAAACATCCCCCTGGATAATTTTTACCCAAATTTGATTCCTTAAGACAAATTCTTTTCTGCATAAACACTTTCACAATTCCTGAAATGCCATTCCATGATTAACAAATTATTCTACATGCTAAATTTCTTTGTTTCCTTTGACTACTCCCTATAATCCCCTGAATAACTAAAACATAATTCTTTCCTCGGGATATGATTTTTTTTCTCTCTCTCTCTTGTTTTTGGTACCAAGGATTGAACTCAGGGGCACTCAACCACTGAGCCACATCCCCAGCTCTATTTTGTATTTTATTTAGAGGCAAGGTCTCGCTAAATTGCTGAGGCTGGCTGTGAACTGGCGATCCTCCTGCCTCAGCCTCCCAAGCTGCTGGGATTACAGGCATGCACCACTGTACCTGGCTCAGGATGATTCTTTAGGGCCTTCTCACATAAGGGTTTTTCATTCTTCCAAGTATTCAAGATAACTTCTTGGTTGAGGATTCAATCTTTGCTATCCTTGTCATTGTGGACCATTACTCTCCATGGCCTTGTAAAATTGTCTTACTATTTTGAGGTTCATATAATTCTATTGCCCTTGCCCAGTGCTAACCTTACAGCCCCCATGGTTATGCTCCCTATTTGTTGAAGACTTTTGAACTTCCTTCCCAAACTCCTTTTCCACTCCAAATCCTACATTTGCCCTAGGTAGCATCAGTGCCTTGTGGTATATACACAACATCTTAGTCATTTATTTCCTTAATGTTCTCATCTGTATAATCTATTCAAATACTACTCTCATATCCCCACCCTGTATTTGTCGTGACTGGAAATGATTCTATCTGAATCATAACTTTGGATTTCTATCACTGTTTTGAACTTCCTTCTTACAATCTTGCTTCTAATGGCCCAAAGTTTTTTAACTTATTTATTATTATAATTTTTAAATTCCTTATATGAATCAGCTGCCACCCTCAATATACGTACACACACACACACACACATTTGTACACATATCCACACACATCTTTCTTTCTCTTGTGACCCTTAGGTTCCTCATTTAAACTAATTCTTTATTGGTATCATGAATTCCATTAATTTCTCTTTCATCATTCACACTGTTCCAAGGTCTCCATCTTCTTCAAATTTCTAGTTCTCATCACTTGCTGTCTCTTCTTCTACTACTTCAAAAAGATAATGTGGCTGATCAATCAAATAAAAATGCCTTCAATTTCCTCACATTAAACCAACAAACCTATCTTCTTAGATCTTTACTCATATTCTCAAGAGGACCCTAGAGTTGTACAAGTTCCCCCAATTTATTAGATTGAATCAGGTTAAAATGTCAATATATGACCTTTTCTTTTCTTCCTTTGGTAGAGCATATTGAGTCCAGGGGCACTTAACCACTGAATTACATTCCCAGCCCTTTTTTATTTTTATTGTTTTTATTTTGAGACAAGGTCTGGTTAAGTTGCCAGGCTGGCTTCGAATGTACAAAACTCCTGCCTCAGCCTCCCACATTGCTGGGATTATAGGCATGTGCCACCATACCCAGTTTATATATGACCACTTTTAACCTACATAGAAGATAAATTTCACATCAGTGAAACTCATAGTTTGTAATTCATGAACATTAAAAATTCTGTGCAGTCAATTTTCCTCCCAACTTCAGAATATCTGATGGTTAGTTTTTATTATATTAAGTATATTTTAAACACCCTGAACCACAAAAAAAATAAATTTCCCTATCAACTTCCCTATCAACTTCACATTCATATATTACTTGTCTCCTTCTTCCCACCCACAGTAAAACTCACTTAAAAAGTGTTGTTACCCACTGTCCCAGCTCCTCATTTTTAATTTTTTCCTGACTATATTTTACTATATTTTTTTTTTTTTTTGGAACCGAGGATTGAACTCAGGGGTACTCAACCACTGAGACACATTCCAGCCCTATTTTGTGTTTTATGTAGAGACAGAGTTGCTTAGCGCCTTGCCTTTGCTGAGGCTGGCTTTGAACTCATGATTCTCCTGTCTCAGCCTCCCAAAGTGCTGGGATTACAGGCTTGAGCCACCGCACCTGGCTTATTTTTACTATTTTTTTTCCCCCATTGGATTTCTATTTAGATTTCTGAGAACAGACCCAACAGAACAGCTTCCTGAGTTCTGTTTACAAGTGAACTAATTCTCTTCCCCAAAAGGCTTTAGCTTCTTCAAGAGGAATAATCATTTCCTGGCCTCTTGATTTTTTAAAGTGACCTAAAGGTCACTGCCCAGACAGTCAGTGTTCTCACTCTCTTGAGACATATACCAAGTGACCCAGGCCTGCCTCTCTCTCATAGTCTGCTGGGCAGCTCCAGCAGAAATCCTTAGTTGCTGTGGCAACCCCACACACACAATACTATTTAATTTTGACCATACATCACTTGTATGAGTTTAGAGTTCTTTCAAATCTACTGAAAATAATAAAATTATATCTTAGTTGAATTCTGCTCAGCAAAACTTATTCCCATTTCACAAGCTTCTGTTATTCTAATGTGCCTTTTTGGAGTGGTGATTTTGCATTAGAACTCATGCTGCACAGAGGAAAGGGTTAATACATAGAAGATATGGAATTTAGGTGGGATCTATTAGTTATTGCTTTTACTTTCTTGGGAAAATTTCTTTAGCCTCATTAGCCTCAAATGGAAAATGGGCATAACAATATTTACCATACAAACTTCACATAGTTGTTGGATAAGCGAAGAGTTATGGAGCACGTTAAGTCCTTTATAAACTGTGAAGTTCTTCATAAATGAAAGCTACTAATTATCATTGTTATTATTAGTAGTACAGCCTGTGCTTCACCTCTATACCTCACCTTTTGTTCTCCCAAACCTGTTTGAAATAAGGTGGGGCAATCTTGAGTAAAAGACCACTCCCTACATTTTCTAGGGCCCTAAGACACTCTAAAACCACTCTTATGAGACTCTTATTACACTATGCAAATGTATCAGGCAGAAAGAGTTCATAACAATTAGGATAGCTTATCAGATATATGCAAATGCTGTTTATGTTTAGCTGAGATGACAGTCACCCTCTGGCTGGTATCTTGTCAATAAAATGCAAGGGTGAGTAATAGGAAAGTGAGGATAAGAGAATTCTCTAGACAGAGATCCCTGGATTATAATGTTGACAGGAAACTCCAAAATGAAAATGATTTTTTTACATGGCTCAATCATCTTGATCAGAGCACCTAGCAACTATTGACATATTTCAAACCATTGCTTTCTGTTCCACGGGGTCAGTCATAGCTACTTCTTTAATCAAGTCTAATAATTGCTAACATTGAGGGAACACTTCCCATCTCTTCTTTCTAACAATAGCTTTGTAGGAATCATCTCCATTTTTACCCAATAATCTCAGGCACTGATATGTAAGGCTAGGTCACATCATTTGTGAGTACTAAGGAATCCTGTCTGAAAATAACCCAGGTTCTTCCTATCACATACACAACCTCTTGGAGAGCTACCCAGGCTGCTGAAACTACCCTTAGGAAAAAAGTAACATGGGAGATATCTTGCTTAATTTCTCTTCAATATTATGTGAGAATTGCTGAATTGGATGAAAGAGGCTGAATATCATGTAAAAAAATATTTATTTTCCCCAGAACCCATTGTTAATTAGAATAGTGTATTATCTCAGTGTCTTTAAACATCTTTCTTAAATGTCTAGCACATGAGAGTGCTCAATGTTCTGTAAATCTAACATACAATATAGGACTTATACTGTATTATATAATTGAAATTTTCTGTAGAGTAGGTATTAATTGTTCTCACCATACACACATAAAAATGGCAACTCTGTGGAGCAACAGACAGGTTAATTAGCTTGTTTGTGGTAGTAATTTCACAATGTATACATATATCAAACATCACATTATACATCTTAAATATATACAACTTTTGTCAATATCTTAATGAAGCTCAGCAGGAAAATATAAAAGGAGTAAATAGGCAACTATCAGTCTTGTTCTTGCTAAAAAGATAACATCAACCTAGAGAACATTCCTAATATGAGAGATCACACACAGACAACAATATGCAGATCAGTGGAATATCCAGAAAACTATCTGGGCAATTAAGAGAAAGAGAGGGCAAGCTCAGTGACACACATACACAGAACAGAAGACAGAACATGACCAATGTGATAATAGGAAGAGCAAGAAAATAACAGGAAACTTCAAGAGAGTTGTTAACTGTGGGGGATCCATGAAAGGAAATGGTTCTTAAATAAGGAGAAGGCATTAGCGCAGCACATGGAAAGATTTCCAGAAATGCTAACGCAGGCAGCTGGGGAAAGAGGAGAGCCGGTATTTTAGGTGGAGTAGGTGGTGTGAGCAAAGCACTAGGTTGGGTGAATATAAAGAACAGGTAAAGGGAAGCACTACACATTAAGAGCACTAAGGTCAGTTCAACTCAGCAAATGAAGTTTCTTTTAAATATGTAAATTACATCATCTCTCTCACACATATAAAGTTACCCAATGGATTTCTTAAAATTAGTATTGTCTTGCCTTTACTTCTCAGAGCCCCTGTGATCTGATCCTTTGGTGCCCACTTTCTCCACCCTTCCTGGAACTCACTGTAGTCCAGCTACATTGGCTTCATTTCCTGCAGAAATTTAACAAGCTCACTCTTGTCCAGCTCTCAGAACTTACTGTCACGTGGTTGCTCTTTCCTCAGCTTTTCTTAAGCCTATTTCTTCTCAATTCATCTCTCAGCTCAAATGACATTTCTTCACGGATGACTCTGCTACCCAAACACCTCATACTCCCATCCCCCAGCCTCTGGTTTCAGTCACACATTAATCAGTTTTATTTCCACATGTCAAAACTGATTACTTTTATTTGTTCGTTTTGTTCTCCTCTAGTAACCATGAGATCCATGACAGCAGAGATTTGTCTGCTCTTCATGACAGTTTTCCCAGCAGTGATAACAATTTTTAGTACATAATGAGATCTCTATAATTATTTATTGTACTTTCAGGTAAAAAAATTTACAGCCTACATAATGAGAACATAGGGTTTTGAATAAGAAAAATCACATCATCAGAATTTATATTTGAAAGATAATTCAATTAGCAACAACACTGTAGGATGTATTGGAGGGGAGGCTATCTGGAAATTGAGACACTAGTTAATGTCTCCTATAATTGTCCAGAGGAAACATATTGAATGTCTGAGGTAGGAAGGGTTAGAGAAATGCAAAGACACATAGGAAAAACAAGTCAGAGATGGACTGATAAAGTGATAGAGATCTGGAGAGGGAGATGTCATATGTTTCAAGGTTCAAGAGCAGGTAATCTGGAAACATGAATAATTCTATTAAGGCCTATTTTTGTTGTAAAATCTGTAACTAAAAAAGAAAATAAAGGGAGAATGGAAGGGGAATAAGAAACGTGATCTGAGAACAAATGAACAGAATAAGGTAGAAAGAATATAAGTACACGTCAGAAGAAATAGAAGAAAAGACAGATGAAAACCTCTATGGAACAGCAAGAGGAAAGAAAAGATTGGCAAGGATGTGAAGAAATTATTACATTTATACATCATTGAAGGAAATGTAAAATGATACAGGCTCTTTGGAAAAGCCTAGCAGTTCCACTACAGGTTAAACTGAATTATCCTGTGGCCAAGAAATTCCACTTAGATTTATATTCTAAAGTAATGAAAACATGTATCTGCACAAACTTTAACATAAACATTTATAGCAGAATTATTAATAATAGCCAAAAAGTGGAAACAATCCAAATGTCTATCCATTGATGAATAGATAAATAAAATACAGAAAATCCATAAAATGGAATATTATTTCACAATAAAAAGAAAGTAAGTCTTCATACATTCTACAATATGGATGAATTTTGAAAACTATGTTAAATGAGAGAAATTAGATACAAAATACCACATATTTATGTGCTCCTGTTAATATAAAGTGTCCATAATTGAAAAGGACAGTGGCTATCTAGGGTTAAGGATAGTGGCTATCTAGGGTTAAGGTAAATGGGTAGTGACTATTAATGACTATGGAATTTCTACTGGGGGAGATGAAATACTAAAAACTAGATTATGAAGTCTGGCATGCTAGCATGTACATATAGACCCAGCTACTAACGAGGCTGAGGCAGGACATTGTGAATTCCAGGCCAGCCTGCACAACACGACAAGATCTTGTCTCTCAAACAATAAATATAATAATAAAACTAAGAAATATAAAAAAAAAAGATTGTGGTGATGATTACACAGCCTTGTGAATTTCTTGAAAGCCACTGAAATGTACAGCCCTATAGTTATGGAAACAAGATGCACACCTTCTTAGAACCCAAAACAAAAGAAATACATGAATTATATCTCAATAAAGTTGCTAAAGAAATAAAAGAAGGAAACGGAGAAAAGAATAGAAGAAAGAAAGACAAAAAGGAAGAGACAGAAAGCCTCTGGAGGCTGAAAGCTATTCACTGAATGTAAAAGCTCCCCACAGCTATTATTCACTGGAGTTGTCAAATCCATGATCTGTCCTGGTCCTTCCTTTCTCGGCATTTGTGTGAATACTCCAGCAGTTTCAAATACTTCTTTCAAAAGTTCTTTCTCACTCAAGGAAGACCTTGACTGATTTTCTTTTCAAGCTTCAAATTTTAATAATTAAATAAAAACTATTCCCAACTGTTTCAACATTCAAAACAAGCCCTGCTTTCTTATAGAGATTGTAATTTATTGCATAATGGCAATAGGACAAAAGGTTTTTAAGGATGAATGAAGCTTAATAGAAAACATTAATAAGAAAGTGGGAAAATCCACCCCCCCCCCTTGCAAAGAACAAAACTAAACTAAATAAAAACAAGCAATATTGGCAGAAATGCTGGAGAGGAACTGAACAGTCATGATGTCTTCAATAGTTTCTGTCAATGGCATGTACATTCTTTCTGATCCTTGTTGGGTTTTAAATCTCTCAATCCTCTGAACTTCCCTTAGACTATTTTCTTAAGATGATTCTAATAAATTTGCATAAATGCACAGAGGATTTGGGTAGCATTACTCTTTGACTTTGATTATTCCCTTTTGAACTCTTATCTACTAAGACCCAGTTATTTTAATAATATTTCAATTATGACATGAGTCAATTTTTCAGTTATGAAACATTATGTCTTTCTTATTTGCATAACGTGGGCTCTGAAAACAAGGTACGCAGCTTGCCGGAACATGAAAAGTAAAAGAAAACACAAATTTCATTTAAAACAAGTCTCATTCACTCTTTTTCATGACTTTTAGTGTTTGTGCCTACATTACCAATTTTATGAAAGTCTCATTGTATTCCTTTATTCTTCATCTCTAAATCACTAGGTGACAGCATTTTGGTTAAATAAAGCATTTGAAAATCTCCAGGAGATAGAACAGATGCTAGATTTATCTAATGAAACAGAATCTGAAGATGTACCTTGGTGAAAGATGGTAACATTGAAAGCAAATGACACACTGAAAAAGCAAGAAGAGTTCTTTTTATTCTGCTGAGGTTTGGCTCTACAAACACAGACCTTGAGAGAGTATAGATAATGAACCACTTGGAATTTAAATGAAGGTAGGGATGGGATTAAAAGGAGAATGCTTTTCAAAAATGCTTTGACTCTGTCAGTGGATAGTTTTTGTCCTGCTCATTTTCATGGTGATAGGAAGACCCCAATGTAAGGATGCGGTCACACATCATTTTTCTTTTTTTGTGTATCAGAGATTATGCTAAGGCTAGATTTCCCTGTGCTACATTGAACCCATTTAGTCTTCTCACTGGCATAGTCTGACCAAAACTAAATGCTTGGAAATGGAAGGATTAGAGGAAGGCAAAGGCTAAGAAGAAAAGAAAAGAGAATTGTTCTTTAATAATTTTTAAGAATAAAATTGGTAATTGCAACTTGATTCCAGATAATCAAGTTGATTGCTTACTTTCATTTTTCCTCCTGCCATAGAAGAAGAAATTTATCTCCAGTAAAACTCTGATTTTGTGTTACAAATAGCTTATGACAGTCTCCTACTTTACTGCACATTCTTTTATTCAGTAGACAAATATTTACCAAATACCTAAGAGGCACACACTTCCACCTGTCTAGAACAGCCATTGAAATTAGTCACTGTTTAAGTTAAACCTAGGTTATTATTAAAAACAAATAGAGAGGAAAATATTTTATTTAAAAATAATTTAGAAATAGATATTTTGGAGTGTCTCTGCATGGTTAAGAAAATAAACTGAAACATTTTCTCACTTGTGACACCTAAGACTGTAATTTAGTCACAAGGATGTTTCTGGTGTTAGAAGCATAATAATTCTACAGCTAACCACATCCTTTGGAAGATGTAAACGTTGTTGCAAACTAAGCTCCCTCTTTACGAATTGTTTTCTATATCTGACTCAGAGAGGAAGACATTGAAAAGTTGGGTCCAGCATTTTTAAACTCTAAATTAGTCATTGTTTTAGTCAGCTTTATTACTGCTATGACCAAAAGACCTGACAAGAATAATTTTAGAGGAGGAAAAGTTTAGTTGTCACGGTCACGTCTCAGGGGTCTCAGGTCCATAGATGGCCCACTCTATTCCTTTGGGCCTGAAGTGAGGCAGAACATCATGGTGAAAGAGTGTGGCAGAGGAAAGTTCAGGCCGTGGCCACCAGAAAGCAGAGAGAGAATAAGCTTAGCTCGCCAGGTTCAAAAATCTAGACCCCAAAGGCATGCCCCCAGTAACCCACCTCCTCCAGCCATACCCTATCTGTCTATAGTGATCACCCAGTTAACCCATTTAAGTGGATTCATGTGCCTATTAAGGCTCTCACAACCCAATCATTTCACCTCTAGGCTTTCCTTGGTTGTCTGTCACATGAGCTTTTGTGGGACACCTCATATAGAAACTATAACGGCTATTATATCTTCTAAAAAGGAAATATTAGTTGTTCTCTGGAATTCTCTTGGAAATTTTCTGCAATTCTGGTAGCAGTTTGTGCATACTCTACATAGTAATTCTTAATAAATATGTGTTGAGCTAGCTAATAAATAAGTATACTGATTGTTTACCTACCATCTCATCTGCATATTCTGTTTTCTTGAATCTGTTCTAGGTTCTCATGTCACCTTGTCTTTGCTTATGCCGTTCCATCTTCCTGAGGTCCATGTCAGCCTTGCCAGTTAATTCCTCCTCATCAGCTTTCAAAACCCAGTTCACCTGACAACTTCTCTAAGCCAAAAACCATTTGTATCTACCTATCTCTGATAGCATTTTGGGCATAATTCCACAATGACATGTAACACTTTCATTATAGTGGTTATTTCATGTGCCTAGATTATACATCCTTAAAGATATGAGAATATATCTTTATCATCTTGAATCTGTAGCAGATGATTAATTGGCATGCAGAAGAAGCTCACTGAAGATCTACTGAATGAGTTCATGATTGCTATGACTTCTATTAACAAAGGAGATAGGTATTTTCATTAGCTCTTGCCTGTGCCCAGCTTCATTCCCACTCTTCTTAAGACATTCAGATTTGCAGATTGTAATGTTTTTGTCTTGCCACCAACCAAAAAGTTGCAGGCCAGTGTGACTCTAGATCTTTTCAGAAACCCAGCTGAACTCACAGTTAGTGCTGACTGCTTAGCAAAGCTCTAGTTGATGGTTTTGTGATAGAAGACTACCTATGAATTCCTCTTTGCCCAAATCCAAGGGCATTAGAGACATTTTCACCCCTTCAAAATTGTCGTTGCCTAAAAAAGTAACTCAACTGATTTCTTCAATTATTTACTGGGGTCTATGTTCCTCTTTACTACTACTAGGCATTAATCTCAGAAAAAGTAATTCCTTCTTGTTTATGTATAATTTTAACAGAACAAGAACCAGAACTTTGAATTCTCAGAATGCTATTTCTATTTTCCCTATGGTTTATATTTCACTGGATAACCCATATTAGCATTATGCTAGCCTGCCTCAGCTCCATAATTGTTCAGATTTTTCTTTTAGACTGTGGGCCCTGACACTGGCATGGGGCAGAACTTTGTCACATTACCCTGTTTCCACAGAGTCTCCAAAATGTCAGTCAATTTGCTTATTACTTTGTTGTTTTTTTTACCACATATGAAATAGTAGTCACTGATATTATTGTTGTCTTAATATTTTTTAAATTGATTTTTTAATGCTTACTCAAATAAATGTGACCTTATCCTAAGCAATATCATCTGTAAAAATCACAGGCTTCAGATGTAACCCTATGTGATAGATAACTCATCATATCATATCAGAGTACCTGGGTCCATGTCTCAAGTTATCACTATTTGCTTGTTTGTTCATAATACCAATAACTTTTTCTTGGTTTTGCTAGTTATTTTTTATTTATTTATCTATTTATTTATTTATTCTACTTAGGTATACATGATAGCAGAATGCATTTTGATTCATTGTACACAGATGGAGCATAACTTTTCATTTCTCTGGCTCTACATGATATAGAAATTGTTAGTTATTTTTTCATCAGAATTTTATTTTCTTAAATCTCCTCTATGTTAGATATTCTTCATATGTATCACAGATTGTATGTCCTATCAATGGGAGCTATAGGTTTAAATATAAAGATATGAAAGAAAGCTCTAAAAGCCCAATATATCTGGCTTTGCCGATATTTAACTAGGAGGTTTCAGTAATCTCTGGACTTCTGTCTATTCATGTTAGAATGAGAAGAGTGACTGAGATGCTCTTGTTTCCTGGGGTTTATTGTGATATGAAGCATATGGCCCAAATATATGATATTAGTTTGCTTAAAAAAATACTAAATTTCACAACATTATACTTGTAGTTTAAAAATCATTTCCTTATTTATCTGACCAGAAGGTATGTGAAATAACAGTTCATTGTAGTATAATGCTGACTTTCTAAACTCAAAATATAAAGTTAAATGTCAGTTCAATTTCTCATAAATTTTTTTCTAATATTCTACAGAATAACACATCCAAATGTTAGCAAGTATAATATGAATCAAGAATTCCAGAAAACAATATTCTACACAAAAAAGAATAATCACAAAGTCCTATTTGTTTTTAATATGTATCTCTTTCTCAAAAGACCAGGGATATTGAGTGGAAGAAGTTCACTGAAACCATGGGTGATTGCCATTATTATCACAACTGTCGTGTTGGCTCTAGCAATAATTATTGGTCTCCTTGTTTATTTTTTGGCATATGGTAAGCATCTATCTCATTATAATAATTTGGAAATCTGAAGACTCTATTTAAAAACCTTAATATTTTCTAATATTTCAGAATGAAATTTGCATTTTAATAATTTTACAGACAGGAGAATCTTGAGTTCAAAGCCAGCTTCAGCAAGGGCGAGGAGCTAAGCAACTCAGTGAGACACTGTCTCTACATAAAACACAAAATAGGAATGGGGAAGTGGCTCAGTGGTTGTGTGCCCCTGAGTTGAATCCTCAGTACCAAAAAAAAAATTGAGAAATAATAATCCTAATGCACAAAAATTATTTCTAGCACTTAAAATCTAGTGTGGTTCATACAATATTATCTCCCAAACAATGCACGTTTTTACATGTTATGTTATGGTATGGTACAATAATAATATACTGAAAGTAAAAAACTATTTTGTAGAAATGTTAACTTCGAGGTCAATTTATGAGATATTCCAACATTAATTAGTAGCTTAAAAGTATGAATGATCACAAACAAGTGTCAGGATACAACTTAAAACCCTGGTGACTACGAAAACATGATCTTAAAAAAGGATTGTGTAGAGATATTTACCATAGTTATTGAATGCTTAATATTTAGGGATTCATCAATTATCTGACTGCCTCAGTTTGCTTAGTGTTGCTATAACAAAATATCTGAAGCTGGGTACTTTAAAAAGAGGCTATTTTGGCTCACAGTTCTGGAGGCTAGATTGGGTGACTACCTGGCAAGGGACCCTCGGTTACATCACAACATAGTGGACAGCATCAGGATAGGAATATGTGGAAGAGGTGAGTAGTACCTGCAGAAGAGGTCACATGGCAAGAGAGGAAGCAAGAGACAGGGAGGGGCTATTCTTGATCCTTTGTAACAACCCACTTTCACAAGAATTAATCCACTCCTCTGAAAACTCACCCATTCTTCAAGACTAGAACTAATCTCTTCACAAGAGCAGTCATGACCCAATTGCCTCCCTCTAAGCTTCACCTCTTAGAGGTCCTCCCATGCTTCAGTACTGATACATTGGGGATAAGATTTCCAGCACATGAATCTTTGTGGGATAAAATATATCCAAACCATAACAATGATTTTTTTTTGTTTTCATCCCCTATACTTATGTATATACAGCTTGAATAAACTAGACATAAATATTTGGTTTCTGTTTTTTCTTCCAGATCAGAAGTCTCAGTATTACCAGGCCTCCTTCCGGATTCCCAATATTGAATATAATCCTGAATTTTCTGTAGAACACTCAAAAATTAGGACTAACCTGAAAAATAAAGTCAATAATGAAGTAAGTCTGAGCTTTCCTGGCAGCATTGCTACCCTGGAAATTTTGTTTGGTGTGATGCAGGATGGAGGACAGGGAAGAGTAGAGAACATTTTGTTATAGAAAGCAATACATTGAATTGGAGACAGCTCAACTTTTTAAGTCAGAAATATCTGGATTTATATTCCAATTTTGTAATAGTGAGAGGCAAATTGAGAGTGTTTAACTGGGTTGCCAATTAAAATAATCAATACCCAGTTACATTTTAATTGTAGGTCCTCCTGAAAATATCTTCATGTAGTATTTGAAACATACTTGTAGTTTAAAAATAATTCCTTATTTATCTGAAATTCAAATTTAATTGTATTTTTATTTCCTAAGTCAAGCAACTCTAACCAATTTTATCTCAGGAAGTCTAGAAAAAAAAATACATTGAACAAAAAATAATTGCACCCAGAGACTTAAACACATAAGTCCAACAGAAAAACCAATAGCTAGAATACAAAATAAATTATGAGTCATCTAAAAACAACGGAATCATTTAGACAGAAACAACACTACTATTTATTATTTAAATATTAAATTTAAACAACACCACATACTATTTATTAAGAACCTTCTCTGTGTTTGACCCTGACACACTTCCCATTAGGCAATTTATATGGAACATCTACTCCAGAAACTATACCAAGGAAAAATAAAGAACAGCTAGCTTTTCCACTGAAGAATTTAGCTATATCCACAGACTCTACTGAACCCAGCATTGATCAGAGATGAAAGATCATTCCTGCCAGGTTCAAAATATTTCTTCAGTCATTTCGCAATCAGAAGCAGAAGCTGATGAAATGAATTGCAGAATGTAACTAAGTAGAATGTCTTTTCAAAACCAAATCCTAAGGAAATTTTGATTAGAGAAGAAAAAAAAAAGCAGTGTAGCATTTGGAATATTTTGCTATGTGAAACTATATATTGAACACAAACCCTTGGAGTCAGAAACATCTAGATTTATATTCCAATCTTATCCTGTCACTCTAACAACTTTAAAAAAGCGACTTAACTCCTCAATTTTTCAACCCTAAACTGGAGATAAAGTCACCCACCTCTCAGAGCTTTCTAAGGATAAATAGACATATTTAATAAAAAGCACAAAATATCTTAATTAATGTTAGCATCTGTTTCCAGTGCTCTCACAAAAATTTCATACTTCTTTTCTAGAGCACTTAACAATTTACAGTAACATTATTATTGTAGATGTCTATGCCCCTGCTGAACTTGTGAATTCATTCATGCTGGGGCTGTCTCCTTCTATCTAGTATCTCTGGTGCTTCTCAGTGCCTGTCATATGGTAGAATTTCATCAAAGGGATAACTAATAAGTAAATGACCAATTCATTATTATTGATCCTGCCCCCTAAAGTGTAAGTGAAGACAATATAGAAAGGGAAGTGCAATAATTTAGACCAGAAGTCAGAAAACTCTTTTGTAAAATGAAAGATACTAAATATTTTTGGCTTTGCAATCATACAGTCTTTGTGTAATTACAGCTGTCATTGTAGTGTGAAAGTACTTACAGAAAATACATAAGCAAATGAATGTGACTATGTTCCAATAAAACTTTATTACGAACACTGAAATTTGAATTTTGTAAAAATGTTGAATGTCAGAAAATATTATTCTTCTGAATTTTTTTCAATTATTAAAAAATGTGGAGACCATTCTTAGACCATGGGCAATACAAAGCAATAGCAGGCCAGATTTGACCTTTGGTCTGTAAATAATTTTACAGACCCCTTATTTAGAGTACTAGTTATAGCTACAGTAAATATTTTCCTAAAATAAATGATTAAAACAAATACCTAAACTGAACTTTATAGATTTCTTCTGACGTTCAATAATACAGACTATAATAATACTATATAATAATACTATGTAATAGTATATAACAATAATGTGTATGTATGTTAAATACGGAAGTGTATATTCCAAAAATATGAATAATAGGTTCTTTAGACTGTGATTTATAAGTAGTATTAATGCTTTTTATTATAGTTTTATGTATTGATTATAAATATATTTATAATGAATATGTATTCGTTTTGTCCAATAAACTACATATGTATATATAAAATTGCTTCCTTAAAAAAGTTTCCACTTATAATCAAAAAGGAAACACATGACCATTTGTCTTTTAGTAACAATTGATTTCTTAATAAATGTCTCCTCAGCCTGTCCAGTGTGATATTACACATTTCTCTATGAAAATTACATATATTAAATTAGATGAGTAGAAAGCATTTGTTTGACAAGCCTGTTTCACAATGTGGCAGATCTTCTCTGATTTGTGGAATTAGCTATTAAGACTTGGGTTCACTTAATGTTTGGCATATGATCAGTTATTTTCCTGAGAAGCCGGCTTAATGAGCCAATGGTAATACACAGGCTTGTAAGATCATATGGTTTTATAAAGGCAGAGTTCAATCTAGGAATTTGCAACACAGAGAAATTATCTCATGAGGAATCTAAAATAACACACAAGTGGCATTCATAGTTTTATCTAAGTAATCATTTCATGCATTTCTCATGATAAACAATTGATTTTTGAGAAATGTCCAATACATACACATTCTCTTCCCCTCCTCATTTACCACAGAATCCAAATTAGGCCCAAATTGTTTCACTAAAACCTAAAGCCTGATGCTTTGATCACATCCATCAGACTGTCTGAATGATATTGACTGATGAGTAGGTAACGAGTTCATACATACCAAACTTTCAAAGTTACTCATTCGCTACATCTCCAGTGCCTTGTATATGTTGTAATCGTTGTTGAAATACTATTTTAATTCAACTTTTTATTTTGATCATTTTTGAACATATGGCAAGTTGTTCAAATATCAATATCCAATTACAGGGGTGATTTTATGACAAGATTATGCCCAAATGAGCTCTTTGGGAATAACAATCAATATTGAAGTAAATAATATTTGCATCACACTAGGCTTTAAATAAGCATTTTTGTGATATTTTGAAATGGATGAAATTCACATTTAACAAAATTCTATTTTTTTTCTTTCCTCAGATAGATAAGATATTTCAAACTTCCAGTTTAAAGCATAATTACATCAAGTCTCATGCTGTCAACTTTAGGTAATCATAACTAATTAATTTGTATGATGGAAAAGGCAACTTTTCCAAGTTAAGTTATTCTTTCATTGTTTTATTTGTGGACAGGGTCCTAGATACACCAAGAGGAAAACTAGCATAATATTATCAAATTGTTATTCCTCATATACAAAGAATTTATAGTGGGAGTGTTTCTTGAGTAATTATGAAATATATTCTATTGTCCTTTTAAGACTTTAGCATTTTAATTAAAGACTCTGAAAATCATTAAGTACTTCTCTCAATTTTACTGTATTTTCTTACAATTAGCAACTATTATTATTTATTTATTTATTTATTTATTTATTTATTTTGGTACTAGAGATTGAACTCAGGGGCACTCGACCACTGAGCCACATCCCCAGCCCTATTTTGTGTTTTATGTAGAGAGAGGGTCTCACTGAGTTGCTTTAGTGCCTCGTCGTTGCTAAGGCTGGCTTTGAACTTGCGATTCTCCTGTCTCAGCCTCCCTAAGTGCTGGGATTACAGGCTTGCGCCACGCCCAGCTAGCAACTATTATATTTTTTGAACACTAGTATATATTCACATGCATATGATATACATACAAAATTAGTTGATTTAACAAGCATTTTTGACTCATTTTTCCAGGAAAAAAAATTAGAACTTTTAGAAACTCTCTCTGAATGTCATCAAGTTTTATAAGCAGGGAACAATACAGGAATTAACATCTGTTTAATATAGAAAGTGGAAAATTCCTGACAATAAAATGTCTAGAATATTTATGGTGTACTTTCTTAAAGATATTTAAGTATGAAGGTATAATATAATAATTACTATGGCTATGACCTCACTAATTCTGATGTCTTTGTTTTTCAGGCCAAGTAATGATGGTTTGAAAGCAGATGTACTGCTTAAATTTCAGTTTACTTCTAAAAATGCAGACACTATAAAAAGGCAGGCTGATGACATTTTACACTGGAAGTTGAAATCAAAGGAGAGCTTCTTGAAGAAAGACCCTTCATTACCTTATCTTAGAGGCAAGAAATGCTGCCTTTTTTCTTCTCTTATTATGGTTAATGATTTTAACAATCTTGTCATTTACAGAGAAATCATCTTTATTTCACCTAAAATGAAACCACTTTCTTTTAGGAATCTTAGTGAATTGATAATAAGCAAATTTCCACACAACACCAAAGATTATTTTCCTTCTTCTAGTATGGAAATAAATATAAAAAAAGAATTGTGTGATGATACAAACATAATGGCATTTCTTCCCTTTTAAATAATGTTAGTGGAATTCTTTGGAGTAAGCATGCAGCAGGTACAAACCTACACTCTGCTTCTGATTTTACAATGCTTTCTCCAATCTGAATCCAGAAGTTAAGAGTGGTGTAGACACATGAACTACACATATACGGGAAACGTATGTTTGATGTAGGCTCAAGTGGGGAAAAATCTGACATTTTAGATTACTCTATCATATCCTTCCTACAGCATACAGGATAGGATTAGCCCAGGACAAGGAGTTGGCAGGAGAAAAGAGATACCAGACCCTGACAGGCCCTGTTTCAGGCTTAAAGACACTATCTCACTTTAGATACAGACATAAAAAGCTGTGATAAATGACATTGATAAATATTTGGGGTATGAAATTGAACAAAGTTTGTTATAATTCCCAGACATAAGCCTATGAATTATCTTCAGAGTCATCATATTTTACTAAAACTTGTTTAAGTTAAAAAACAAGATTAGAAGTCTGATAGAAAATTACAAGTTACCAATAAATCTTCCTTCAGTACTTTTTCCCAAAACTATCAGAGTGTTAGAGCAGTTATAATATGTTATTAGGGGAGAAAATCATTATATTACAGATTTAGCCAAAGTCAGAAAGAAGAAAAGAATACCTTGAAGAGAAGAACTTGAGGTCTCTGTAATGCCCAACATCTAGTTGTGCAGCTGAAACAGAGCACTCTGAATCTATGCACTGAACTTTAGATAGCAGAGATAAACTTCCTCAAGGAAAGGTTTTGTTGAGAAGGTGCAGGTATGTGTGAAAAGTAACTTTATTTTTAATAAATTTAATTTTGATGTTGAGCTCCTATTAAGTCAAATGTTAGAAACATAAATTCCTCATTTCTGAGTCTACCCCCTACCCCTAGGACATTAGAGGGATCTTGGCCCTTCACAATGTTGCTGGACAAGGGTTCGTGGGTTTAGGTCTCAGTCACTTGTCCATGTAGGCATCTGCTGATCTCTTTACCACCAGATCCTCAGTTGTCTATCTTAACAAGTTGTTGTTAGACATCCTCATTCCCATCAAAAGCCCATCAGAGTGGTAATTCTTTTTTTTTTTTTTAATATTTTATTTTTTTAGTTGTTGATGGATTCTTATTTTATTCATTTATTATTTGTATGTAGTGCTGAGGATCAAACCCAGGGCCTCACACATGCTAGGCAAGCGCTCTACCTCTGAGCCACAGCCCCAGCCCCCAGAGTGGTAATTCTTCCTAATACTTCTGTGCTTCACAAGGATGCATGGCAATTTAAATTGCATATTTTTGTTTCATCTCTTTGCAAAAAGCTATAATTCCTTGAATGTAGGAACTATGACTTCTGTAATCACAAGCCCATCCCAAGATTAGAATAGCACTCCACATAGGTTATGAACTCAGTATTTGTAAAATGTTTGATTTTTAACTCTGTAAAGTTAACACAGTCCCTTGAAAGTAGGGAACGAAACAAAAGGAGTCTTTTAAAATTAGTAGTGTAAAGAACACTGAGGAATTTGAAATCATTCCTCTTTCCACAGAGTTTTAAAACTGTATTAAAAAAATAAGTGAGATATTTATACTTTAAAATTTTTAAAACAAAGTTGAGTTACATTAAGTAAAATTATATCATTTAAATATATGTTATTACTTAGTATACTTGGGGGATTGGTTCTAGTACCTTCCAAAGACCCCAGATACCAAACTCTGGAAATGCTCTAGTCCCTTATGTAAAATACAGTCAGTAGTATTTCCATAGAATCTATGCATATTGTTCCCTATGATTTAAATTATCTCTAGGTTACTTATTTTTTTTTTTTTTTATTTTTTTTAGTTGTAGATGGACACAATGTCTTCATTTTATTGCTTTGTATGTGGTGCTGAGGATCAAACCCAGGGCCTCACACATATGAGGCAAGCGCTCTACCGCTGAGCTACAATCCCAGCCCTCTAGGTTATTTATAATACCTAATACCTTGTAAATAGTATATAAATGTTATTCCATGTTGTCTAGGAAATAATGACAAGAAAAAAGTCTGTATATGTTCAGTATAGACACAATATTTTTTGAATATTTTTTATTTTCCATTAGTTGAATCTGCAGATGTGAAACCTGCAGATGTGGAGAGCCTACAGCATATAGTATAGAGAAACCAGTGCATGAAATGCACTGTAGGAGAGACTGAGTGATGGAGGAAAGCACCCTATATCAAGATTCAGAACCTGTATCCCAATAGTAAATCAATAGTATGTTAGGAAAATTGATAAAACTTCATGTCTCAGTGTCTGTTTTGCAAAATGAAGATCATAATAACTATGAAATTACTCATTTAGGAAGAGGTATGAAATTACTCAGAAAAGTCTTAAGGACAAATAAATTGATTTAATATATTTTTTTTATTTACAGATTTTTCTCAGATATCTATCTTTAACAATCTTGAATCTGGGAATTTGGAGATGGTAGTCATTTAAAAATCCATTTTATGTCAATTATGTTGTTCTATGTCATTCAGTGTTTAAGCTCTTCTTCTATCTCTATTAGAATCACCTCAGATCCAAACATCAAATAATCTAAACATCAAATAATATTTGATATAACTTTTATTCAAAATACCATAATTTAAAAGTTTTTAAGCATTTTACAATAAGATTGCTATTTACAGTTTTCAGTCACCGGAACTTTTACCTTCTAAATTTAGTATTTATCATATTTTATAGCAGCTTTGTTTAACATTAGAATAGATTAACCAAAAACATTAATCTTTAATATTTAATTTGTCTCATTTTGTGGTTTTGTTTTCAAACAAAAACAGTGCTATCTTTTTCAATTGGATTGGATGCTTCATCCACTATTTATCTAAATTTTGTTAGGTAGGAAAATTAATATTTAGTAGAACCGAATGAAATCTTAACAAATCAAAAAAGTTAAAACTAATATTCTAAATTAGGTACTATCAAGAAAAATATTTCTCTTTTCAGATATATGCCTCAGTAATATTTTACCATTTTCCCCTTACTTTTTTTTTGGACTACATACATTTGGATTTTCTTTTCAAACAACACAACAATGCTTTTGTAACATTTTTTATAAAGAATAGAAAAATAATTCAGACTTTCTACTACTATCCTTTATTTTTTAAATTTTATTTGGAAATAATTATAGATTCATAAGAAGTTACAAAAAAATTTACAAGAAAACCTCATTTACTTGTACCCTTTCCCTTGTATGCCTAGAGAAATTTGTAACACTGCATTTGTGTGTATATATATATATATATATAAATCAGTTTAATTTTTGTGAGAATTTTGTATCTAAATTCAGGAGCAGTAGTAATTTTCTTTATCCCTGTCTGGTTTTGGTATCAGAGTAATACTGATCTCCCCAAATGACCTAGGAAAAATTGCTTCTTTAAATACTGCTGCAAATTCTTCAGTGAAACTAGGCTTTAAGAATTTTTTTATTACAAATTCAATTTCTTTACCAGTAGGACTATTCAGTTTACACCATCTTTGCAAGTTTTGATAGTTTGTGATTTTAAAGCAATTTGTCTAGACTGCTAAGATATCTAACTTACAAAGTTATTTGTAATATTTCTTAATTAATAATGTATACTATTCTTTCATTAAGCTCTTTTATGATATTCCTTCACTTTACTCTTGACATTGGTGAGTTCAGTCTTCTCTATTTTTTGTCATTTTTCTCAGAAGTTTGTAGATTTACTGAATTTTTTGCAATCTGTTTTTTGTGTGTCATGATTTTTTCTCTATTATTTTTGTTTTCAATTTCATTGAGATTTTTAGCTGGATTCATTTTTATCTTTATTATTTTATTTCTCCTCTTTAAGTCTGTTCTTTTATGTTGCTAGTTTTTTGAAGCAGAAATTTTGAATATGAATATCTTTTTTCATTTCTAATATATAAAACATTCAGTGTTATAAATTTCTTTCTCTGAACTGCTTTATCTACATTCCACAATAATTGGTATGTTTTATTTTCAGATTCATTCTGTTCTCTGTAATTTTTATTTTCTTTGAGATTTTATTCTTGAACCAATGGACTATTTTGTAGTGTATTTTAATTTTCAAACGTTTGGAGATTTTCCCACTATTTTTCTGGTTTTGATTACCATTTTGACTCCATTATGGAAAAAGTAGATGATCTATTCAGTTCTTTTAAATATGTTGAGGATTATGACTCAGGATATGTCTACTAGACGAATATTCCAATGGGTATTTTAAGTATATTCTTGCTCTTGTTGTGCAAAGTTTTTTAAATTTCAATTAGATATTATTGGTTGCTAGTGTTGTTAGTTCTATATCCCTACAAATTTTCTGTGTAGTAATTCATTAATTGTTGAAATTGGTGTATAATTATAGTTATAATGAATTATAACTATAATTGTGGATTTTTCTGCATTTTTTTCATCTCTTTCAGTTCTTGTTTCACTTATTTGGAAATTGTGTAATTTATAAACATAGATTGTTACATATTCTTAGTGTATTTATCCTTCTATTATGTAAGTTGCCTCTTTGTCTCTAGCAATTTCTTTGCTCTGAAGTTTACATTATATAATATCAATATAGTCATTCCTTATCTTCCCCTAAACCCAGAAATTGTGTTCATGTTGTAGAATAGGTGGATGAGATCATTCAAGCATGGGGGTTTTTCCCAATGTACTTTTTTTTTAATTGGGGGAGGGTAACTACAGATTGAACCCAAGGGTAAGGAGGCAGTGTTGCTGAGGCCCAGCCTCCCAGAGCTGCTGGGATTACAGCCACGTCAGGCCCACAATCCACTTTCTATGGGGCCTGCTGTACCCACGGAGGCTCTCCTGTGGTGGCTGGATGATCCCTGGGTGAATCTGTGGGGTGCATCTAATACATGCTTCTGTATTCTTAACAGTGTATTTAAGAAATTTTAACGATTACTATTGCTGGTAAATTACCAGAACAAACACTTTTTTTCTGTGACTCAAATATTTAGTTAATTCTTATATTTTAAAAAAAGAAACACTAGGTTATATTATGCATTTTTCTGTAAAAAACTGGAGGTCTCTTGAGGTTAGCAGATTTGTCAATATATGTACACTAATTCTAGGTTTTCTTGCTTTAGTAATTCTTATAGTGTGTAGTTTTAGGTTTGGACTTAGAAAAGAAAAAACAGTATCCACAATATAGAGTTGCTAGGACAAAAGGACATTTCTGCTGGGCCCTCTCAAGGTTCACTGGTATACCCTGACAGAGATTAAATTTGAGAAAAGCCGTACAAATTTATTAAGGTGCAAAAAGGGAAAATCACAGCATGGAGATGGTGTAGGGGGAATCATAGGAGGGTTCGATGCACACAGCCAGCATGGGGTTCTTGTGATGCAGATGAGGTCTCCCAGGCAACAACCACCTGTGGCCAGTTATCTGGGCCAAGTGTTAGAATCCCAGTTTCTTCTTGCTGTATTTAGAACCCTTCTAGGCAGAAAGGAGGTGGGGGATATAAAATAGAAAAACCCCTCTGCACATCTGCTATTTACTAGTGTAGATAGATACTTTTCTTTTACAAAAGAATTACCTTTCAGAGCAGTTCGTGTGATCACAGAGCCTGACGTTTCTCTGAATATCCAATTTAAAATATGCAAAAGAAATATGTTTGAGGTGGGATATTTTACATTCCTGCAGGGTCACTAAATACATCCTGTGAACTTTTTTTTCAGTGTTGTAGTGAACCTACTGCTTTGCCCACTAAATTATACCCCAGACCTGCCTTAAAAATATACTTTTTACTGAGTTAAAACATTTAACCTTTTTGACATGAATGTTAAAAGTGCAGCATAGCTTGAAATGTTTAAGAAATAGGAAAAAAAAACCACTTCCTAGGTAAAATTTCTTAAGAAATGTTTATTTGCACCATGTTCTGATAATATAAAATAGATAATTTATTTTCATAAATGTATCTAATGTACTAGAATCTAAGAATGTATTGCATTATTCAATATTAATCTAATTTAACATTTACTTGGTACATATACACACATAAACATGCTCCTTAAACTTTTGGAACAATAGTGGACTATACTTTTGAATAAACATGAACAATTAAAAGAAAAAAATATATATATATATAGAGAGAGAGAGAGTCATTCCTGCTTTCTATGGATTGTTGTTATACTGTTTTGTCTCTTTTTTTACATTCAGTTTGTGTAGATATGTCTAAAATGAGTTTCTTGTAGATAGCACATAGTTGAGTCATATTTTTCAATTCCTTTCTGCTAATCTGTCTCTCAATTGTAGTGTTTAAACTATTTACATATTAAAATGACTATGGATATGTTAGGGCTTAAATCTTTCACTTCATTATTTGTTTTCTGCTTGTACAGTATCTTGCTCCACAGTTCCTCACTTTTTGCCTCCCTGTGGGTAACTTGAACATTTTTTTACAGTTTCATTTTGATCTACTTGTAATGTTTGTGATTTTATCACTTTGTATAACTGTCTTAGAGACTGATGCAAGTATTATCACATACATATGTAACTAACACAGCCTACAGGTATCAAAATTGTACCACTTCAAATTAAATGTAAAAACTTCACTTCCATTTGGGTATCTTGACCCTTTCCACTTTTTAAGTATACTTTTCTTAAGTATTTCTTCACCATACATTTAACACAATATCAGTTGGTGTTATATCTTTTGTTTCAACCATAAAATATGTTTAAAGAAATTCATGAAATGAAAAATAGTCTTTTATGTTTATTTCTACTATTCGTTCTGTGCCTTTCCTTTCTGAAGGTTTTAACCTTCTTCGGTTATCATTTGCTTTTCTGTTTGGAGAGGTTTTTCTTAGCCATATTTAAGAGTAGATCTGTTAGAAACATTTTACTTCAGTTTCTGTTTGCTCATCTAGGAATATATTTATTTCCTTTCCATTCTGTAAGGATATTTTCACTTGATATAGAATGCAAGGTTGATAGTTATTTCCTTTCAGAACTTGAAAAATACTATGCAATAATTTTGGCATCCATAGTTTCAGATAAGAAAACCACTGTTATTTAAAATATTGTTCCTTTGTGGATAATGTATCATTTTTCTCTGTTTTTAAGAATTTTTTCTTTGTCTTTAGTTTTTAGTAATTAGTTATAATAGATATTGAGGTAAATTTCTTTGAATTTATCCTCTTTGGCATTTTCTCAGTTTCTTGAATCTGTAGAATTGTTTATTTCACCAAATTTGAGGAATTTTCAATCATTATATGTCCCTAAAAATTACTATTTAAATCCTACATTCTTTCTCCTCTTTTTGTAGTTATCTCATTACATAACCCTTAGATCTTTATTATTATCCCACATATCCCAGAAATTTTGTTCATTTCACTCTCAGTCTATTTTTGCTCTGCTCTTCATACTCAGTAAATTCTACTGACTTGACTTCAGGTTTACTAATTCTATTCTCTATCATTTCCCCTGTTCTGTTGGCATAACCCACCAAATTGGTTGGCTATTGCTGTTATTATTGTTATTAGTATTATTATGATGGTTATTATATTTCTCAGTCATAATTTTCCATGGTTATTTATTACTTTGATTTCTTTGTTTATATTTTCTATTTTCACTTGTTTCAAGATAATTTATACTTGATTTCTGAATCAATTTTTGGCAGCACTTTAAAATTATATACTTGTAACATCTTATTCAACTCAAAATTAGCATTGGTGGTTGTCTTATCTCATTCACATTATGGTTTTTCTGTTTTGAAATATGAGAAGTAATTTTTTTGTATTCTGAACATTTTAGTTGTTATGTTATGAGACCCTTAATCTTATTTAATTCTTCCACTTTACCAGATGGTCAACCTACTTAGGTCCAAGCTTTATTTGAGGTAAAAAGAAAACCAAAAAATTCCACCATTTGTCCTTCCTCAAATTTTGAAGACTTCAACTATACTTTTTTCTAGCTTATAGATTTCTTTTACTGCTATCTAACAAATAATTTTCAGAATATAGTTGTCTCTCAGTAGCAAGTCCCTTACATAAAGTGTCATAATATTTGCATATAACCTACAAAATCTTCAAATGTACTTTAACTCACATCTAGATTATTTATAATACCTAATATACAGCAAATGCTATGCAAATACTTGTTATACTATATTATTTAGGGAATGATGATAGGAAACAATGTATATGTTATCATATACAACTTTTTCAATATTTTTGATCCAAAATTGGTAGAATTTACAGATGCAGAACCCACAAATATAGAGTGCAAACTGCAATTATATTTATTAAAAAAGTAGGGAAAAGTTGGTTTACACAATCTTATTCTAGAACTGGAGCTACTCAACTTTTTCATTCTGAAAAAGAAGCACATCTAGTGTGTGATGTTCACATATGAGATGTAGGCCTGTTATAGAAGTTGCTCAGCAATTTCTGAATGCACAGTGATGTGTTTAGTGCTAAATTAAAATTACTTATGAATTAACCATAAACCCACCCCTCTGGCACATAGGACTCAGTAAATTAGTAGTCATTATTATTGTTCATTTATTCACTAAGCAAGTATGTATTGGAAGTCTGTTTGATCCAGGAATGGAAGACTCTGTCCTTATATAACTAGTATTCTAATTGCAGTTTACTTACCTAAAAAGTAAGTAAATAAACAAGTAAGTAAATAAATAAGGTAATATCAAACACTATGAAACCCTATGCAGAGAACAGAAAATAGGAGGCTATGTTAGATTTGATTGTCATAGAAAGTCTCTCTGAGGAGGGGATTCTTAAGCTGAGATCTGATTGACAACCATAAAAAGGCCAAGTGAAAAGCACTCCTGATGAAGGGGCCAGCCTGAAGAAAGAGTGCAGGTGGGAAAAACCTCTACACAGTCAAGAAACAGAAAGTCCAAGGTGGCCACTGAGTAATGGCTCAAAGCAAGAGCTGTTCAGAATGACATCAAGAACATAAATGGTGATCATGCCACATGGGTCTAGGAAGGGAGTCTGGGTTTATTCTAAAGACTAGGGAAGGTATTAGGGAATTGTTATTATTATGGGGAAAATCTAATTCCAAGGTTTACTCAGACTCTTTAAGCATAGTCCTTTCAGATGATCACAATGTCCCTTTTTATAGTCTGACCTACATTAAAGACTTATTCATTGGTAGGCTCACTAAAATTCTAGACCAGCTTTCATATTAACACAGTATGGGTCTGGATTCTCATTGTACTGGTCGGCCTAAGAAACAATAAAAGTAACTTAGGGAAGCAGATTGTACTTTTTCTTATTTTACTTTATGAACAACAGGACTAACAAGTTAACATGTTTTGAGGATTTATTAGTATACTGGTGGATTTAGGCTCCACAGGGAGCTTCTTTGGACCAAATTTAGATCCCAGGCTTCTAGGACACCTTGAATACCTTTACTATAACCCCAACATAAAATTGAGGACAGAAAGAAATGGTCTCCAGATATATAAGAGCAAGCATGTGACAATGGTCCTAGACCTTGTTTAACTTTTGTTTTTATAAGTTGATATGGCATTAATTAATGGAGTTCTCCTTCATGGAAAACCATATCTTTCCTTCATGGAAAACCATATCCATTAATCAATGGAGTTCTCCTTCATGGAAAACCATATCTTTCTCTATGCCCGTGATTTTATAGTCATGAGCCAGGGTTTTCCTAGAGTCCATACATGGTCAGAAGAATTTAATTTACATGTAGGTTACTCTTTTTGGTATCATTTTATTCTACTAACTTTAAATTAAGAATTTCTTGACTAATGCAATTCTTCCCAATCAGCAAAACTCATGTCATGTATGCATAATATTTTAAATTAAAACGGTTGCATAACCAAGCAATGAATTTGTTTTTATGTTTTCCAGAAATGAATGGAGCACAAGGAGAACATATTCTGAACAGTTGTAAGTTCATGAATATCATGAAGATTTTTATCAATCAAAGAATAAAGCACAGCATTCTTAGCCTTTCTGTATTTCCATGTTGACTCTTTCTCAAATGTATATATTATCTCTAAATTGATGAGTAATTTGATTATCCTCAAGGGAAACAATTACTACTAATAGTTGGGAATTGTTCTTTGACAATATTTCTCTTCTTCCCAGCAAGTTTCACTGATGACTTCTTTAAGAATTTCCTTGTATCTTTTCGTATTTATTTTTATTTGGCTCACTTTCTCAGAGTAGAAAGTTTTACTTAAAGTTAAATTCTATCCACCAACTTTAATATAGAAGCTAAAATTTATGCTATAGTTGTGTATTTTAAAGTATTTCAAGAGTATAATTGTTTTTCTGTAATAAATAACACTCAAAATTAACCAGTATCACCGAGATAAATTGTCACACATTAAGAACATGATCCAGAAAAGGAAATTGCTTTAAAAACATAAAATCTGTTATTAAGTAATTATTAAAATATTATTAATTATTCAAAATAGGAACATCACACTTTCAATGTAAATAATCATTATTATTTGCAAATATGTCAATGAAATTTTTTAAGGCAAGTCATATCTAAAAATGTTAACATCTTTAATTAGGTACCAAACATACCTAGACATGTCTATAACTCTGGAATTAGACATCTTTTTTTCCTTCTGACAGGTTGTGGTTTAGGGAAGGAGTACCCACCCATGGAAAGAATTTCTGATGGCCAAGTAGCAAATAAAGCTGACTGGCCATGGCAAGCCAGCCTTCAGATGGACGGGATCCATTTTTGTGGAGCATCTTTAATCAGTGAGGAGTGGCTCCTGTCTGCTGCTCACTGTTTTGACACGTAAGTCCTCGGTCTGTCCCACAGGATCACCAAATCAGCTCTTTTTCTTGCCTTCAAAGCCGATAATTCTTATCTTCTTTTCATTTCCTTCATAAACACCCAGAGCCTCCCAGTGGCACTCATGATTGTCCACAGGCTTGGAAAGAGTGGCAGTTACCAAGGAGCAGCAGACAATTTACAGACAATGTTCATCTCCATCCAAAAATATACTCTCTAATGATCTCAATTTAACAGGAAACAAGCCAACATTGGCAAAAATTAAACACTTTCACTTTTCCTATAACTTTTCCTATACTTTTCCTGAGATATACTGTAGATTTTTTAAAGCTCTGTTAATAGTATTTATAGCTGATTAACCCATATGAGCGTCTTTGGTGCTGCACTTTTATTCCAGGTATGCTTTTTGAAGCTTTAACATAAGGGAATCCTTGGAAATAATGAAGACATACAGAAACCCTAGTGAAACCCACATAAATGGGAACATATTCTGGTTAAAATGCCAAATAAAAAGGGAGCAAGAGAGAACTATACGTAAAATATATCTCTAATTTTATCTCTCTCAGCCTTTCTGACTCCCCTCGCCCTTTGTCTTTCTCTCCATAGCTATACATATATTTATATAGCTATGCAGGGATACATGTGTACATGTGTGTCTATGTGAATATATGTAGGTAAATGTGTCTCATAGTTATTTATTTGTTTATTTATTTATATTTTCTTCAATTAATCAATATTATTTCATAATCAAAAGGCAAAATGTGTTTTTTCCTTTAAAAAATACAAACTCCCCTCAAACTCTTGCTCAAAGAGAGTAATTTAAGCTACTTTATAATGAGGACTGTGTTATCAGCTAGTTGAGAGTAAAGCTGTCCTAGGAGAGAAGCCTCAAATAAAAAGATGAGAAAGTTCCACTCAACCATCACCTTCAAAAATGTGCCCTTTTCTCACACTAGTGCCCTATGCCATCCAGAGTCCCAGGAACTCTAGACTAGATCAGAAATGAACACACTGTGCTCCTTTTAATCTGTGATCAGTTACAAAAACCCCAAACTATGGATGGCGAGTTTTGGAACAACCCTGAGCCCTCCACTGATGAGAAGACAGGTGCAGTCAATCATTGTTCACGAAAACTACGCTGCCCACAAGCATGATGATGACATCGCTGTGGTGAAGCTCTCTACCCCAGTCCTGTTTTCTGAAGACGTGCACAGAGTCTGTCTCCCAAATGCTACTTTTGAAGTTTTGCCTAAGAGTAAAGTGTTTGTTACTGGATGGGGAGCATTAAAAGCAAATGGTGAGTATCTCAGTAAAAACAAGCAAAAAACTTATACCTAGCTTCCTTTTTCATGAAGATATGAAATAAACATAAAATCAAAATATTGACATCCCATGCCAAATACAGTAAAACAAATGTAAATAGATATGATGAATTTTGAAAAATTTGCTATTACTATTTGTAAAACACAGTACCTATATTTATTGTCATTTTTATGCACTATTTGGGAAACATGTTGGAACTGTCTTTTCAAAAATGAACAAAGCATGTCTTCTCACATGATGTTTTTCTTTATTTTTCATCTTCCATATGTAGAGATTCTACTCTGGTCGCATGATTCATAAAGTATATGGTTTGCAAGCACTGGTATGATGAACTTAAGTATCATGCAACTAAGCAGAAACAGCTCCAAGCAAGGAATCTGAATGGTTGTTCTTTACCCAGCACCAAATACTAAATGGGATCCTTCTGATTCATGTGTCTATACAACAATTCTTGAGTCTGAGACTTTGTAATTTTACTTTATTATTAAAGTCTAAGACTATATTTTTACATTTTACTCCACTTAATAACACACAACAAATTGCAAAAATAATCTTTTGGATCTTCATGAGTCTTTATTTCCTATGTTTCTTGGCTGGACTTTTTACATATGGTTAATCTACCCTCAAATTACTGATCCTTATTCTAGGCTATTAATAGAAATTTGAATCTTATTTATGTAGTACTCACAGCATAGCTTTGATCTACTCAATTTTTATCAGTTGAGTTTTATAGAAAATCTGCTTTATTGCAACATGCATTTGACAATTCTGACCTTTAATCCAGGCTGATAAACTATTGCCATATCCTGAGAGTTCTTTTTCTCATATCTGAGGCATCTACACTGTTCTATAGAAAATGGTGATAAGAAGAAAGAGGAATTAAATCCTTTGAATTTTAAAACCACATCAGTCAGGTTAGAAATGAAAAACATCTACTACTTGAGTAGCGCCATTACGCTTCCTGTACATCTAACTAAATTTAGTAACTCCTCAACTCAGAATTAAGTTTGGGAGTAGTTTGGGATTGCATCATGAATTCTTCAAAGTTCAATAGTATGCAGGTTAGTGTGCAACTTGTACTCTAACAAGTTACATATTTTTCAGATATAACATTATGAATTCATAAGGCATCAGACTAAGGTTAACTACATGCATATACATATTTGATTATAGTTTCTTTCTACATTTTCAAACTGAGATAAGGACTATTCAGATTTTTTTCTCTTACCTCTCAAAACTTATTTAGTCTTTCTAATTAGAAATCTTCTTACTAGTTTGCAAAACTAAAAATTTCTATTTTCTGGACAGTTTCTTCCTTGAATAGTTGATAAAGTAGAATAACTTCTTATACTGTTAGGCACCTTAATGGAAATTTTTAAAGTTGAGATTTAAAAATTATAAACATTTGCAATTTAAAGCTAGCAACCTAGACAAATTAGCTAAACTAAAAATTGATATACAGAAATTACAAGTAGTTAGAATATTAGAATATAGCTGATTAAAACCTGGGAATATCTAAAAGTTTTTAAATACCATTACAGACAGTAAAATAGTACTGAATACTGCTGCAGCACTTACACAATAAATAGATCAGACTGTGTAAAAAAATCTATACAAAGAGCAGTTTGTGATCAAATTCTCTGTATAGGAGCATTTCAAGCAAAATCAGAGATGGAGAGAAGAGAAAATGTTCAATGACCCTTCCATGCTTAAAAATAATGACTGAGGTAAAGAATTTCAGTAGACTACAGATAATCTTTAAAGTCTGTTCAGAAGTGGAACTTAGTTTTTCAGCAAGACAGTCAACGTTAGGAGCATGTATTTTCCAGTTTCAAAGCAGAGAATTGGATTTCTATATTCAAAAGTTTCTTACAAAACCCTCAGAAATCTAGGTCAACTCTTATAAGAGCTCTAACTTTCTCATGATCCATCATTAACACTGAAGTGCAGCTTCAACACCATTAGGGTTTTATGTACATTACCCTAATATCTGTAGTTCACTCTAGGAGCTTCCATTTATTGAGAACTGAATGTGGGGTGAGGCACCATCATAACTGATTTCATGTATTAATTTTATTTTACTCTCACAATAAACATGAGATAGGTATCATTTTATCCTTTCTACAGGTGAGTGCAAGGATCCTTAGTAACTTTTCCAAGTTTCATAGATCTTAAATTGTGCAAATAGTGTACAAACTTACATCTGCCAACTCCAAGACCAGGATTCTTAAGCACAGAATTGCCATGAGTCAGTGCTCAAATTACTGCTCAAATGAATTCCTCCTCTGTTCCTTTGTCTTTGAATCTGTTACAAATATCTATCTTTATGTGAATTATTAATATACTTTTAAAATAGAAGGTATTAAGGGGGAAAGGAAAATATAATGGCTAAAACAATATGTATGCGACAAAATAATACTTTTAATATTATAATGAATCAATAAATATGTAGTTAATGAATAAAACATGATCTATTTCTTATCCTAGTATTAGTTACTTATTCTAGTATTTGTTCTGAACAGCAAATCAAGCTGTTCTCAGAGTAAATATAGTCTTTTTCATGAAACAGCAGGATTCCATCAGCACTGAAGTCAATTCCCAGTAGTTCTGTTCTTCCTTAAAGATTTCCAATTCTGAAAATATATGTGTCCCTTGTAAAGCAATAAGGTGGGTTTTCAGGTAAGTTATGGCAAGCTGTGGCAGATTCTCTCCACTGGTAAGAAATACCCTGGTTTTAAATCTAACATCATCTCCCACTTAGCTGTAAGATCAAGCAAGATCTTACCAGGTAAGCTTCAGTTTCCTCATCTGAAAAAGTGGATACTCCTCTGTATCTTCGGTGGTTGTTGCAAGGATCATATAGTATCGTAGAAGTAAATGTGCCAAATGTGGTGTCTACGCATAGAAGGCACCCCCAAAATGTAACTCAATTCTGAGCACTGTCATCCAGCTCAGCATCTTACCAATTTAGGACTACTGCTTTACCACTGATCTGTACTTTAGAAGACCCAATAATTAGTTACCATAACAACAAAGTGGAAATTCTTCAACTATTTACTTTTTTCCTCATATAGGTCCCTTTCCCAATACTCTGAGACAAGTTGAAGTAGAAATCATAAGTAATGATATATGTAATCAAGTTAAGGTGTATGGTGGTGCTGTATCATCGGGAATGATATGTGCTGGATTCTTGACAGGAAAACTAGATGCCTGTGAGGTAAGAATAGTCTCAAATCCCAAAAAATGACTGTTAACTAAGGATGACCTTACTAACCATAGACCAATGTCACATCACACCATTCTATGGTATTAACTTATGGAGGAGAGGAGAGTGTAAGAAGGGATGGAAGAACCATAAGACATATACCTCGTTTAATACTTTATTGAACAAACCATCTAAAAAACAGTAACCAGGTGCAAACTAGAGCTTTGGTTAGAAAGAAATAGAAACAGATAGTAGAAACCAACCTAGGAAGCATGCAATCAGTGCTTCAAGGCATGTTCATAGCCAAGAGTTAGGTATATAATCACTAATAATTGCAAGCTGCTGTGAGATGGGATCTGCAAATATCTCCATGGCCAATGAAATTTTACCTCACTGGTACCTAAATCTTTGACTTTAAGTAATGCACATACAGATAGAATTATACTATTTAGAAACACAAATAAAAAGTGCTATCTCACTGATCCTATCTAAAAACTATTATAAATACTGTTCCCCCCCCCCAAAAAAAAAAACATTAATTTCAAGCAATAAGCATAATTTAAGGAGAATGCCAAAGTTTGGTTATTTAAAGGATTAAAACCAAATAACTATAGTAATAAAGATTTTACCTATAATATTTGAAACTGGGAACAACAATTTAGTGATTTTTTGAAGAATAACATTGCTTTGATAATTTGATATAGATGTGTATGTTTCTTATATGCAAAGATGCCACTATTGATCTGCCATTGTCTGTCTGTCATGTGAGGGTAATAAAAATTCTTTCACTTATTCATTCAAACATTTTTTGTGACTTATAAAGCACTGTGGTAGTTATTGAAGGAAACAAAACTTTTAAAAGAATCACAATGCATTTATAATCTAGCACACAAGTAACTAAAATTTTCACACTCTATACACCAGGGACCAGGAAAAATGGAATGAAAATAGAAAGGAAAGGAACTAAAGACATAAGACTCTACAACTCCTTGCCTGCTCAAACAGGGTCATTATTTCTCTCATTTAAGAAACTTACAATGGACTTTCACACGACCCTTGTTTTGGATGAATTGGTCCATTGCTAAAAGGAATGTTAAAAGAGAAGTTCTCATGATTTAGATACTTCACACTGGTTCATTAGGGCTAGGAATTTCACCTTAGTTTCAAGCAAAATCCTTTTAGTAATAAATAGTGCACATTTGATACAACATCTCAGACACCTTCCTATCAATTACTGTAAGTGGAACAAAGTGAGATTCTAATTCAAATAAGACATTACTCCTAGCTAACAGAGTTTGGAGAGTCTTCATGAAGAAAGTGCCATGTTAGTTGAATCTTGAAGTCATTGCTTATATAAGAATTACCTGTCTAGATAGTTCACTTTGTGGTCTCTCTTCAGGCAGAGAAAAACTAAAAACTTACAAAGGTAAAGCTAAAACCTTAGTCATCTTCACATAACTTTCCAATGGAAAGCATTAGCAGAACATAAATAAATTTCAATTATCATATTAGTACTAATGGAAAGTATAATAAAATTAGTTTTACATATTTCAATTCAAATTATTAATTTGATTTAATTGCCAATTGACTCTAATTTCTGGCACCCTTTCATTTATCACATTGACCAGATTTTCTTCTTCTTCAGGGTGATTCTGGAGGACCTCTGGTTATTGCACGTGATAGAAACATCTGGTATCTAATTGGAATAGTAAGCTGGGGAATAGATTGTGGAAAAGAAAACAAGCCCGGACTTTATACCAGAGTGACTCATTATCGAGACTGGATTAAATCTAAAACCAACATCTAATGCAACAACTACCTCTATGTCAAAACTGTAAATGTCATATATGATCTCTAGCAACATGTGTTCAGTGTGTATTGTGTTGTGTATTATTGTCAAGTTCAAGATGCAAATAAGTGTGGTCTGATGTCCTTCTCCTTTTTAAAAATGAAGAAAGTAGACTTTGAAGTTATCTGAAGTGATTTTCTGACCATGAGAACAGACGATACTGTTAGTGCAACAAAAATCTGTATTCCTGAAAAGTGTCTGATTATCTCTTGCTCATCTTTCCCCACAATTCATTTTAGAGTAATCTGGCAGTTTAACCAGATAAGTACCAACTGACTGGGTATTCTTTACATTTTTTCTGACAGAGTATGCTTTCTTTCTTGGATGACTCCAGGTTTTTGTCTTCTGCATCAAATAATCTTCAAAAAGAATCTCTTGCCAGGTGCGGTGGTGCACACCTATAATCTCAGCACTTTGGGAGGCTGAGACAAGAGAATTGCAAGTTCAAAACCAGCCTCAGTAATGGCGAGGCACTAAGCAACTCAGCGAGACCCTGTCTCTAAATAAAATACAAAATAGGGCTGGGAATGTGGCTCAGTGGTTGAGTACCCCTGAGTTTAATTCCCGGTACCAAAAAAAAAAAAGAAGAATCTCTTGGTCCACTGACTAGACAAATCAAGATAGTTTTAGCCAATACTGATGCAAATAAAGGAGGAAAGCACTAGACCTGAAACTAGGACTTAAAAGTTGGCACTGCTGAGACCATCCCCTTTGCCCTGAGATGTGCATTTAACTTCTCTTTGAAACTGGAAAATAAATTGATATTTATATTTTTATTCAATGGCACAAATTTTAATTTCTTTAAAATACACTGAGCTGTATTTTTTAAATTTAATTTATTTATTTATTCAACTTAGATAAACATGATTCATTGTACACAGATGGAGCACAACTTTTCATTTCTCTAGTTGTACATGATGTAGAATCACATCATATATGCAGTCATACATGAAACTAGGGCTATGATGTCCATCTCATTCCACCATCTTTCCTGCTCCCATTCCCCTCCCCACCCCTCCTCTTTGACCAAATTTCCTCCATTCTTCTCATATCCCCTCCCTTATTATGGATCAGGATCCACTTATCAGAGAGAACATTCAGCATTTGTTCTTTTGGGATTGGCTTACTTCACTTAGCATGATATTCTCCGACTCCACCCATTTACCTGAAAATGCCATCATTTTATTCTCTTTCAATACTGAGTAATATTCCATTGTGTATATATAACACTTTTTCTTTATCCATTCATCTATTGAAGGGCATCTAGGTTGCTTCCACAGTTTAGCTATTGTAAATAGATAGAGCTGCTATAAACATTGAAGTGGCTGCATCACTGTAGTATGCTATTTTTAAGTCCTTTAAATACAGAGCAAGGAGTGGGATAGCTGGGTCAAATGGTGGTCCCATTTCAAGTCTTCTAAGGAATCTCCATACTGCTTTCTAGATTGGTTGTACCAATTTGCAGTCCCACCAGCAATGTATGAGCATGCCTTTTCCTCCACTTCCTCGCCAACACTTGTTGTTTGTGTTCTTGATAACTGCAATCCTGAATGGCATGAGATGAAATCTTAGAGTAGTCTTGATTTGTATTTCTCTAATTGCTAGAGATGTTGAACGTTTTTTATATAATCTGTTGATCAATTGTATATCTTCTTCTGAGAAGTTTCTGTTCAGCTCCTTAGCCTATTTATTTATTGGGTTATTTGGTTTTTTGGTGTTAATATTTTTGAGTTCTTTATATATCCTAGAGATAAGTGTTCTATAAGATGTGAAAATGGCAAAAATTTGTTCCCAGAATGTAGGCTCTCTGTTCACTTCATTGTTTCTTTTGCTAAGAAGAAGCTTTTTAGTTTGAATCCATCCCACTTATTGATTCTTGATTTTAGTTCTTGTGCTATAGGAGTTGTGTTAAGGAATTAAGGTCCTAAGCTGACATGATGAAGATTTGGGCCTACTTTTTCTTCTATTAGGCATTGGGTCTCTGGTCTGATTCTTAGGTCATTGATCCACTTTTAGTTGAATTTTGTGCATGGTGAGAGATAGGGGTTTAGTTTCATTTTGCTGCATATGGATTTCCAGTTTTCCTAGCACCATTTGTTGAAGAGGCTATCTTTTCTCCAACATATGTTTTTGACACCTTTGTCTAGCATGAGATAACTGTATCATGTGGGTTAGTCTCTGTGTCTTCTATTCTACACCATTGTTCTCCATGTCTATTTTGCTGCCAATATCATGCCGTTTTTGTTATTATGCCTTTGTAGTATAGTTTAATGTCTAGTATTGGGATGCCTCCTGCTTCACTCTTCTTGCTAAGGATTGTTTTACTATTCTGTGTCTCTTATTCTTCCAAATGAATTTCATGATTGCCTTTTCTATTTCTATAAGGAAAGACATTGCGATTTTAATTGGAATTGCATTGACTCTATATAGCACTTTGGGTAGTATGGCCATTTTGACATTATTGATTCTGCCTATTCAAGAGCGTAGGAGATCTTTCCATCTTCTAAGATCTTCTTCAATTTCTTTCTTTAGTGTCCTGTAGTTTTCATTGTAGAGGTATTTCACTTCTTTTGTTAAATTGATTCCCAAGTATTTTATTTTATTTTTTAGGCTATTGTGAGTGGGGTAGTTTTCCTAATTTCTCTTTCAGAGGGGTCATCATTGATGTATAGAAATGCAATTGATTTATAGGTGTTGATTTTATATCCTGCTACTTTGCTGAATTCATTTATTAATTCTAGAAGTTCTCTGGTGGAATTTTTTGGATCCTGTAAGTATAGAAGAATCATATCATTGGCAAATAATGATAGTTTGAGTTCTTCTTTTCCTATTCATATTCCTTTAATTTCTTTCATCTCTCTAATTGCTCTGGCTAGTGTTGCAAGAACTATGTTAAATAGCAGTGGTGAAAGAGAGCATCCCTGTCTTGTTCCCATTTTTAGAGGGAATGCTTCCAATTTTTCTCCATTTAGGATGATGTTGGCCTTAGGTTTAGCATAGATAGCTTTTACAAAGTTGAGGTATGTTCCTACTATCCCTAGTTTTTCTAGTGTTTTGAACATAAAAGGGTGTTGTATTTTGTCAAATACTTTCTCTGCATCAATTGATAAAATCATATGATTCTTATCTTTAAGTCTATTGATGTGATGGATTACATTAATTGATTTCCCTATGTTGAACCAACCTTGCATCCCTGGAATGAACCCCACTTGATAATGGTGCACTATTTTTTAAATATGGTTTTGTATGTGATTTGCCAGAATTTTATTGAGAATTTTTGCATCTATGTTCAGCAGGGATATTTGTCTGAAATTTTCTTTCTTTGATGTGTCTCTGTCTGGTTTTGTTATCAGGGTGATATTCAACTCATAGAATGAGTTTGGAAGGGTTCTTTTCTTTTCTATTTCATGAAATAGTTTTAGGAGTATTGGTATTAATTCTTTTTTGTAGGTCTTGTAGAACTCAGCTGAGAACCCGTCTGTTCCCGGGCTTTTCTTGGTTGGTAGGCTTTTAATGGCGTCTTCTATTTCTTTACTTGTAATTGATCTGTTTAAGTTGTGTACATCCTCCTAGTTCAGTTTGGCTAGGTCATATGCTTCTAGAAATTTTTTGGTGTCTTCAGGTTTTTCTATTTTACTGGAGTATAAGTTTTCAAAATTGTTTCTAATTATCTTCTGTATTTCAGTAGTTTCTGTCATGATATTCCCTTTTTCATCAAGATTTTAGTAATTTGGGTTTTTTCTCTTCTACTTTTTGTTAGAGTGGCTAAGAGTTTGTCAATTTTATTTATTTTTTCAAAGAACTAGCTTTTTGTTTTGTCAATTTTTTGAATTATTTCCTTTGTTTCAATTTCATTGATTTCAGCCCTGATTTTAATTATTTTCTGTCTGTGGGGAGCTAGCTCCATGCTATGCCCTTAAGATGGCGACTAGCCATTGTGAAAAGTGTGTAAGCAGGAAGGGCACAGAGGAAGGAGGGACTATGTGATTAGTTTACTGTTGGTTCTGCGAACATGATCAGTTCGTAGACAGAATTCAAGGTGCTTGTGTGCCTTGCCACATGGACAGCTGCTGGCTACGTGCATTGTCTCTGATTGGCCGAATGGCCCTATAAGTTGAATGCTTGTTCTGCAAATAAACGAGTGCCTGCTTTGACCGGACTCCCTGCTGCGTCTAATTGTCCTGCGCGGAGGGCTGGGAATCGGAGGCCAGTAGGCTCCAACTGTTCCTGACTTCTACTGCTAGGTGAATATGGGGGTGCCTCTTTGGCCCACTGGTTCCAGACGAACCGTAACCCCTGCACTGTCTTCTATTTCTTTTGGTGTTGGTTTGTTTCTCTTTTTCTAGGGCTTTGAGATGTACTGTCAAATAATTTATTTGCTGACTTTTTCTTCTTTTGATGAATGAGCTTAATGCAATGAACTTTCTTCTTATCACTGCCTTTATAGTGTCCCAGAGATTTTGATATGTTGTATCAGAGTTTTCATTTACCTCTAAGAATGTTTTTTTTTTTCTCCTCCTTGATGTCTTCTGTTACCCATGCATCATTCAATAGCATATTATTGAATCTCCTGGTGTTGGATTAGTTTCTATTTTTTAATCTGTCGTTGATTTCTAATTTTATTCCATTATGGTCATATAGGATTCAGGGTAGTATCTTTATTTTTATTTTATTTTTATTTTTGTATTTGCTAAGACTTACTTTGTGGTATAACATATAATCTATTTTGGAGAAAGATCCATGTGCTGCTGAGAAAAAAGTGTGTTTGCCTGTTGAAGGATGGAATACTCTATATATGTCTGTAAAATCTAAATTATTGATTGTTTTATTAAGTTCTATGGTTTCTTTGTTTAGTTTTTGTTTGGAAGATCTATCCAGTGGTGAAAGAGTTGTGTTAAAGTCATCAAGTATTATTGTGTTATCATCTATCTGATTCTTGTAGTTGATAAGGGTTTGTTTGATATACATAGATGCTCCATTGTTTGGGGCATAGATATTTATGATAGTTATGTCTTGTTGATGAATGATTCCTTTAAGAAGTATGAAATATCCTGCTTTATCTCTTTTCACTAACTTTGGTTTGAAGTCCACTTTATCTGATATGAGGATGGAAACCCCTTGCTTATTTACGCGGTCCATGTGAGTGATACATTTTTTTCCACCCTTTCACTTTCAGTCTGGATGTCTTTTTCCATGAGATGAGTCTCTTGAAGGCAGCATATTGTTGGATCTTTTTTATTTTTATGCAGTCTGTCAGTCTATGTCTTTTAATTAATAAGTTTAGGCCATTCACATTCAGGGTTATTATTGAAATATGATTTGTAATCCTGGTCATTTTGGTTTATTTTTGGTTTTTACCTTGACTTGGTTTCTCCTTTGTTTGGCCTTTCCTTTAGTGTAGTTCCTCTCTTTGTGTATTTTCATTATTGGTTATCATTTCCTCCTCATGGAATATTTTGCTGAGAATGCTGTGTAGTGCAGGCTTTCTTACTGTAAATTCTTTTAGCTTTTGTTTATCACGGAAGGTTTCTATTTCATCATCAAAGCTGAGGCTTAATTTTGCTGGATATAAAATTCTTGGTTGGCATCCACTTTCTTTCAGAACTTGGTATATGTTTTTCCATGATCTCCTGGCTTTTAGAGTCTGGGTTGAAGTGAGATCCGAATTGATCTCCCCCTATATGTAATCTGATTCCTCTTTCTTTTGGCCTTTAAAATTTTATCCTTATTCTATATGCTGGGCATTTCCATTGTAATGTGCCTTGGTGTAGATCTGTTGTAATTTTGTGTATTTGGTGGAGTGACCAATGGTTGCCTTTATTTGCTCTCTTATTTCTTTGTTGGAGTGATCAATTTTTGCCTGTATGTGCTCGCTTAAGTCATTCTTTAATTCACAGATCATTTTAATTATATACATTCTGTATTTTTTCTGACATTTCCTCAACTGTGCTGTCAATAGATTCTATTATTGTAGTATCTTGTTTTGTTTGGGGCACTTTCTTCCCTTGTTTTTCATGTTGATTATGTGTCTTCCTTTCTTGCAATACCGATCTAAGGTATTGTGGTTTCTATCCTATAATCTTACAGTGACCCTACAGATTACCTGTATCTCACCTTGGAGTTCACTTCCAGTCCCCATCAGGTGTCCCCAGATGGACCTTACTGCCATTAAAGATGTTGGTGGTAGTAATGGAGGTAACAAAAGATGACAGAGGAGTTGGCCCAAGATGGATACAAACACTTGAGAGATGGGGATAAAAGAGTGGGACTTAGAATGGCTTTGAGCTGATTGATCAGAGATGCAGTGCTTTGGCAGGCTGCTGCCTCCAGGCCCTGTCTGTTGTCCCAAGGTAGAGGCTACTACATAGGAAAAGCTATGGGTATGGCTGCAGTGTACAAGATGAATACAGGGAGCAACAGCGTGGATCTCCACTCTATGCAGGGGTGGTCCTGGGCCTGGGCTCTCACACAGACCTGTGAGGGCAGTCCTAGGCCTGATCTTGGCCAGGACTCCCTCAGGGGTCCTAGGTGGTAGGTCTGGGCCTGGGCCTGGGCTCCCGTGGATCAGCAGGGGCTCTGGTTTGGAACTGGGGACAGTCCCAGGCCTCAGCCACAGGAATCCCCAGAGGCAGTCCTTCACCTGGGCCTGGGTTCCCCTGTGGATCCGTGGATAGGTGGGTAGCAATCTTGGGCCTACCCTTGGCTGGCTCCCACAGAGATCCCTGAAGGTGGTCCTGCACCTTCACCTGTGCTCCTGCCAGTCAGCAGGAGCACTGGTGTGGCTGAAGTGTATTTTTAAGCAGTGAATAAGTCCTTGGATCAGATAGTAGGAGAACATTCATATATCGTCTTTCACAGGATTCTTCTCTGAACTATGTAAAAATGCCTTTGGTGCTCAGAAATTGAAGACAAAGTTGCTTGGCCTTTTCATTGATTCAAAATGTAAAGATGCAAGAATTTAATAAGCAGTTACTTTTAGCTCCATCTCTAAAAGGAAGAGAAGTTCCATTCCTTATGTAAATTTACTTTTCACTTGTATTTCATTATGTCTTAAATCACTTTATTTAAGTGGTTTTATTTTTAAACAGCTTCAGAACAATGAATAGTCTTGCAGAATCAAAAGTAAATATAATTTAGATATTCATAACTTGTGTGGGAAACCAAAATAAAGTTAGATATTCATAATCAATTTGATGCAAGATTTTGGTAAAGACCTTATCTTTTTTTTTATTTGTTCTATTTAGGTTTACATGATAGCAGAGTGCAGTTTGACTCATTGTACACTAATGGAGGATAACATGTCATTTCTCTGGTTGTATGTGATGTAGAATCACAACATACATGCAGTAATACATAAAGCTAGGGCTATGATGTCCATCATATTCCATCACCTTTACTGTCCACCCCTGTGAACAGAATTCCTCCATTGTTCCCATGTCCTCCCCCCTATTATGGATCAGCATCCACTTATCAATGAGTACATTCAGCATTTGGTTTTCTGAGATTGGCTTACTTCACTTAGTATGATATTCTCCAACTCCATTCATTTACCTGAAAATGCCATAATCTTATTCTCTCTTATTGGTAAGTAATATTCCATTGTGTATATATACCACAGTTTCTTTATCCATTCATCTTTAGAAGGGCATCTAGGTTGGTTCCATAGTTTAGCTATTGTGAATTGAGCTGCTATAAACATGGAAGTGGCTGTGTCACTGTAGTATGCTGTCTTTAAGTCTTCTGGGTATAGACCAAGGAGTGAGATAGCTGGATCAAATGGTGGTCCCATTCCAAGTTTTCTAAGGAATCTCCATCTGCTTTCCAGATTGGTTGAACTAATTTGCAGTTCCACCAGCAATGTATGAGTGTGACTTTTTCCCCACAACCTCAACAACACTTATTGTTGAATATTATTGAATACACAACTGTTTATAAAACCAAGTCCCAACTCTCAGGACCACATAAAGAGGCAAAAGTCTTCTTAACAACTGCTATTGAAAGTAGGAAACTTGTGGAGAATGAGATTAGCCCCACATAACATGGCCATTTTTTGACTTTCCTTCCTCTAGTGGCCCTGTCAACTAATTAAAAAAGGACTGTGTGAGCTATAGCAGGCCTGCCAGGAACCACAGGTGAGGCTGGAGTGATCAGAAACTGGTTTTTCAACCTGCCTTAAAAAATATCCCAGAGTATTTCCAATTTACAGAATATTACAGAATCAAAAAGAGCTTGTATTGTTTTTTTTTAATTGACAGGATATTTCTTATAACCCAGGAAGATATATTAGTGACCATCAAAGAAAAGAGTAACAACCATTGGAAGAACATTAGGTAACTTAGACACACAGATTAAAAACAGCTAATGACATTTTAAACAAGCAGCCAATACAAACAGGAATTGGATCATACAGTCTGTCAATGTCATTTTATTATAGCTATTGCAGAAAATGGGGAAAACAGCAGGTCACCAAGATAAAGGACTGGAAAAACTCTTAGATCAAATGTGCTACTATGCTGCCATCTTCTGGTCCAGATTATTTTCAAAATGCAGTTTACTGTAATTTCATTTCAAGGTATGAAGTATATGAGCTGTTTCCCAACACAGGGTAGTAGTACAAGAAAAATCTGGCAATCTTTCACCAATATTGTCCTGAGCAAATTGAAATATGAAATTTTTCATATACTTTTACATTGTTCCATTATGTTTAAAAAATGTATCTATTCACTTATAAAGGACTTACCCACATTTGTTACAAAAAGAAATTTTATAAATACACATGAGGGGGGTGTGACAGAGAGAGAGAGAGACAGAGAGAGAGAGTGAGTGTGTGTGTAGGCTTTTGTTTCTACCAAAATAGTAGTCTGGAACAGAATATTTGTTCCCTCTTCCAAAACAACTCCAGATAAATTATAGAAAAAATAATGAAGCAAGCATGGATTCTTGGCTAGAACTGGGAAAAAGACTATCCTGAATTGGGGTGTGTAAGGAGGGAAGGTGGCTGAAATCAAGAGTAGAATAAGAACACAGTTAAGAGAAAAGCTTTTTAAGTTTGTTTTTTTTTAATCAAAATCTAGTTTCAGAATCCAGACCACCAATTTTGCAAGTATTGGGTGGAAAGTCAGTATCAGGAGAGAAGTTTCTGGGTAATGTAGCAAGAATCAACTGATTTTGATGCTGTCAGATATTCTGCTCCCCCCCCCCCACCCCATCCCTCCAGATCCTCAGGGCTTGTACATTAAAATCAAGGAAAACTACTTTTTTCTAGTGCTGCTTCACTTTACAAGCTTATCAGTACCGTACCCACTAGGAGAATTGACTGTTGGAGGGTCAGTAAATGGAAGTGAATGATAACAATTATTGGGGCCTGTAGGGCTCTCTATCCTGGAGTTCATTCCCAACATATTCCTTAAAACACACCTTAACTGATGCAGATAAAGCCCTAGCCTTTGGCTTTTCTGCAATTTGTGTTGCAAGATAAAGCAGCTAATTCCTCTGGGGAAACATGAAATCATATTCCAAAATAAGTAGACTCTGAAAAGTATAACTTGCTCAAGAGAGAGCCAATAGACAAGACAACACATAATGTCTGGAGCAGAAGCACTAAAATAGAAGAAGAATGTAAAATAAACATAATATCAATGCTTGAAGAGATAAGGGAAGATATTAACCCCATTTGTCATTGTTCATATTGATCAACCAAAGCAATAATAAGAATGTATGAAAAAAGAACCAAATGGGAATATTAAGCTTGGAAAATATAAGAATAGAAATACAAAAAGATAGTAGAGAAGATCAATAGTAGGACAGTTACAACTGAAAAATACTAATGAGTTAGAAGTTCAAATTGAGGAACTTTCCTAGAAATGCAGAAGAAAAAAATGTTTTAAAAATTTCAGAGATTGGAAGGAAGAAATATAAATGCCAACACCCCAGTGATAATAATCTCAAATAGAGAAAAAAATTTCTCATTTTAAAGAGATGAGAAAAAATTTGAGAAATAATAAAAGATAATATTTTCATAATTTAAGAAAAATGAGAAGTTTTTATACTAAAAAGGTTTAAAGACTTTCAAGTAAGATAAGTAAAAACCTATACCTAGATATACTACATAGATTTTTAAATATTCAGATAAAAACATTATAAAGCTAGCAGAAAGAGTGGATCACCAAAAATATGAGCAAGACCAGATGACATCAAACTTCTCAGCAGCAGCTGAGATGACAAGGGAGAGTAATAGCTTTAAAGTATTTAAATAAACTATAAACCTAGACCCTCATTTCCAGGACTCATAGCTCCCATAAATCTCCACTTTGTGTCTATAGTATCAGTGTCAACTCAGATTCCATTTCTAATAGTTTTAGAAATATCTGGTTATTCTCTTTGCCTTTTGTACAACTACTCAGTAAGAAAATTATTATCGGCCCCTTTGGGGAAGCACTTGGAGAGTCATCACTGTGTCTGCTAACCATGGTATGACACAGTCTCCTCCTAGGGACTAGCCACCTCTTCATCCTATGGGTGCTGGATTTGAAAATTGCCTCCAGTCTGGGAACTGAGCAAGGGATCACCACTTTCTATTAAACTGACAATCTAGAACATCCTGTTTTTCCATTTGTGTCTTTTTTTTCCCCTTTTACTATTGTGATTGGACATGCTAATCAGCACTCTTGTTTGCTTGTCTATTTATTTTCTCCTCTTTAGGAGAATAAACACCATGCTGTTTGAACCATCTCTACAATATCTTGTGAATCAGGCTCCCTTGGCTATCCCTCTGACCTTGGCACATGTTAAAATTATTGTGTGCTCCTGGCCTTCACAGTTCTGTGGTGCATGCAACTTATTCTCTATTTCAAGGTTTCACCATTTCTATGGATGACCCTAGTTGTGTAGTTATTTCTTTTATGGCCCGTCTTTACCTTCAGTGAATTTCCTAGTTATTCTTGAAGCCCTCTCACCAGCTTATTTCTAGTGGCTTTGGTATGAGGTGTGCACTTTGGACTTTTGAATGAAACATATTCCCTGTCAAGCCTTGACATAATATATCCATTCAACAGTCCCACTTCCCTTCACCTCTTCATTTCTTTCTCCACTCTCTTCTGGGGCAAAAGGGACATATTGATTTCATTTTGCTTTGGTTATTGCTTCCTCCAGGCTGCTAAGAACCATTCTAACAACAATTTTGCCCTATTTTGGGGGGTCTCTGCTACAGTGTTAAATTTCATATCTTGAAAAATTGCCCCCAAGTTCATGAATTCTTGCTTATTCTGTCTGTCCTGTTTTGGTGATCCACTCTCTCGCTCTGATAGCTTTATATTGTTTTTGTCTGGATGTACTTCTATTGGATCATGTACCCTCAAAGTCAACATCAGGAGAAAGAGTACTCCTCTGGCAGTTCATAATCATTAATTCTTACAATTCCTTCATTATTTTATCTCTTTCCTCCTGTATGAGTCCAAGAACATTGATAGCTGAATTATTGGACCTATTGTCAGTTAAGGATGTGGGTATATATCTTGATGAAACAACTGTCACCTTGTAGGGGAAAGGGCTCCACAGCATCTTTTAGCATATGAGAAAGACTGCTCTTCTAAGAAGGGGGATGACATCCATAAACTCCAAGGTTTCAGAGAGTTGGAAGAACTAACATTCTCAAGGTCATCATCCAGTTGTCCTATCTTATGTTTGAGGTTCTCAGGTTTTGCCAACAAGGGCTCTGACCTAATTACAGCAGATCTGCTTTGACTAAGCATTCAAACTCTGGGAATCTATTAGATCTCCCCTGCTGCTTAGCTATGGCTACTCTTCCTTTGAGGAGGTAAGACTTTTTTGTAACTAGCTCTCATGGCCCTCAATTTATTGTTTTAATTAATTTTATTTTTTGATTGAAACATAGGATTTGTACATATTTATGAGATACAATATGATAAATTTTGTATATACTGTGTAATAATCAAATCAAGCAATTAGTGTCTGGAGCAGTGAATGAATCATTGCTTTGAATCCTGTAGCCCTGAACAGCCAGGGAATCTTTCAGTGAGATGGTGCCTATTCACAAGTGGTGGCTGTTAATGGGGTAGATCCCATGCCTGGCACAGAATATATGGGTTCCATTGCTTCGAGTTCAAATGCCTGCTGCCCAGGGGTACGAGTAGTATGGGTATGATCAATAGCGTTGAGGGACCTGCTGCCCAGGGCTAGAGAAGATATCACATAAGCAGATAAGCCCCAAATAGCCTGTTCCTGCTCAACCTCCCTTTCATTTACCTTGAAGCAGCTTTCTTACAATATATCCTTTTGACGTTTAAACCTATGTAATAAAGGTATGGCACCCTGCTCTTTGTTGCTTAGCTAGATCCCATCAGGACTGGTTTGTCCACTTCCCCACTATCCACTGACCACTGTCCACCTATCTTTGTGTCTTTGTCTTTATTTTTTCTTTATTTCTATTTTTTATTCTTATTATATTTTCAATCTGCCATTGCTCATATTTGAGAGTGTGAGCTGTTCAATGGCCCTGCAGGTCACAGCTGATAGGTGTGGGAATTAAAAATAATGTAGCCTGAGGAAAAGGAAAAATAGCCATGCACTGACAACTTTTACCTCTCCAGACAAATGCCTTCCTGGTGCTAATTGCAGGCAGAAAGGAGTATCTCGCCATACTGGAGACACTAACTTGCAGAACACAAGACCTCTGACCCATGGGCTCAAATTCCTGAGCACTAAAACTGACCATTTTATTGATTGATGAAACAAACCCCAAATTCCAAAATGTCCAAGAAAACTGGCATGCTCACTGGACCACCTCCCAGAATAACCAATATAAACCCAGTCCCTTTCTTTGTTCGGTGGCTCATTTTTCCACCGGGAAAGTGGGTCCATCCCATAGATGTAGTCCTGTTCCTGAATAAAGCCGGAAATGATTTGTGAAGTTTGCTGTCATCCCGGTCTTTCTGTGCTAACAACAGCCATAAGTGGTGCTCCCTCAAATGAAGACCCAATCTTGGAAACTCTTAATTTTCAGGTGAGCCAGACACTCCTCAAAAAAGGGACATGCATCAATTAAAGAAAGGGAGGAGGAGTGAATTCTTAGTTAGCCCAGTGTAAAACATGGGAAATTCTAATTCTAAAAAGAGAGATCTTTTCCTCACGGTGCTTAATACCATGTTAAAATCACAAGGGAACTCAATAAAGAAGGTGCAACTGGCACAATTTTTAGAAATAGTTACTGAAAACTGTCCATGGTTTCCAGAAGAGGGAACTGTCCGTTTGCATATTTGGGAGAGGCTTGAAAAAGAGTTGTGGGCCAGATATGTGGCTGATGACTCAGGCAAGGTGCCTGTGAAGATTTTTAATTTGTGGTCTTCAATAAGAAATTGTTTCTGTCCATCTCAAGACAGCGTGAAATGGTTAGCCGCTGATTTGACTTCTAGTTTTTAAAATGCTGTAAAAGGATATAAGCAGTTTTCAAAAGATATCCAACTCTATTTGATCTCCCCTGCCACCACCACCACTACCAATCCCCAGTCTCTCTGCAGAGAGCTGGTGGGAAGAAGAGGAGGGAGAGGGACCAGAGGTGATAGATTCAAATGGAAGCATTTAAGATGGAGGGCCAAGGGATTTGAAACAGGATTTGGGGGACGGTTCTGAGGGAGAATCAGTTTGTGATTTTTCTAATTTAGCTGTGAATGTTTCTGCTCCTGTACCTCGACCAAGGCCTTGAGCTAAATTAAAATTGAGTGTTACCAAAGTTGTAAAGATATAGACACTTTGGCAAGGACTTCAGGCTGCAAGAGCAGCAGGAAAAGATGTTGCTGGCTTCCAGTTATATCCTATCTTTGAACAACCTGATCCAAATGATCTCTAGTGGCAAATTAGGTCTCATGCACTGGATCCTTTTTGTTTTTGTTTTTATTTGCTACCAGGATTGAACTCAGGACCACTCAACCCTGAGCCACATCCCCAGCCCTGTTTTGTATTTTATTTAGAGACAGATTCTCCCTGAGTTGCCTAGGTCCTCACTAAGTTGCTGAGGCTGGTTTTGAACCCACGATCTTCCTGCCTCAGCCTCCCAAACTGCTGTGATTATAGGCGTGGGGCACTGTTTCCTTTTTAAACTCTAAAGGAGCTAAACTGTTTGCTCTATTTATGGTCCAACTTCCTTCTTCCCTCAGAGTTTGTTAGAAATTCTTACTAATGAGGCTTTACCACATAATGATTATGGAAATCTAATTGGATGGAATTTTGCACTGAGCAGGCAGAAACGGAGCGCATGAGGTTAACCACACTCTGGAGATGTTGACTGGAGCTGGACAATTTCCTGATCTAGGACAAAAGCTATATTTTGATTTACAAACTTATGTACAAATAAATTTGTGTGCAAAAAGGGCATGGAGAGAGTTACCTAAGGGAGAGACAACTTTGGACATTTCTCAAATGCGACAGGGACAGATGAATTATTTTCCTATTTTGTGGCACATTAATATCAAGCCTCAAATCACATAATTAGTGACCCTAATGCTACTGAAATATTATTTAAAATATTTGAAAATGCTAATAAGACTTGCAAGCAGTCCTTATGTCCTCATAGAAAGAAAGGATCAGTGTCAAATTTCATCTGCCTCTGTGCAGACATTGGAGTTGCCTACTCACAAGGCATGGATGAAAGGACACTCACAAAGTCCACACAGAGTCCAAAGACCACACCATATGCTGGAATCTTACACGAGAGAGATTTATTGTCAGTACCAACAAGGCTGTCCAAGGAAGGCAGCAGCATGTTACGTTCACAGAGCAGCTATAGAGTCTGCAGGAAAAATTCCACCTGCACTCCTGAGAGTTGTGACATGGGCTGAGATGGGGTTGGCCTTTTAGCAATTGCATGTCTTAAGGGAAGCTGAGTAGCCTAGCCTCAGGATTGAAACTTAAGGGTTCTGGATAAAATGGCTCTGACCTAAAATGGCAGATCTGATGCCAATAATGGACATGTCTGTGGCCTTGAAAGAGTCTTTTCAATTTCCTTTAAAAGGAAAAACTTCAAAGAGGGAGTGTTTTAATTGTGGCAAACCTGGACATATGGCCAGAGATTGCAGGCAGCAACCAGGACAAAGGAATAGGCCACAGGTGTGTCCCTGTTGTCAGCAAGATGAGCACTGGATGTATAAATACAGATCACAGGCAGAAGTGAATGGATGGCCCTCCTTTCCTCTATCAGGAAGCAGGAGGTGTGGCCCACCCCAGCCCTACCAAATAATGGGGGCACAGACATTCATTCTGGAGCAGCCATTCACTCCAGCCCAGCCTCATGTCTTTCCATATGGGAACAGTACAGAGCCACAGCCAGGGGCACTGACCTGGACCTCAGCCCTGCCTCCAAATATGTATTAACATTGGATATGGGGCCTCAGGCCATTTCTACTGGAGTTCAGGGGCCTTTGCCCTCTAGCACAGGGGGGCTCTTATTAGGTAGGAATAGTTTAATTCTGAAAGGATTTCAGGTGTTACCGGCCTGGTTACTGGGGAAATTAAAGTTGTAGCTCACACAGTTTCACTGTTCAACCTTCTCCAGAGAATACCATAGCTCAAATTCTTATTTTGCCTTATTGTAACCAAAAGCTCGGTTCCTGTCCCCAATGCCAATCGATGCCAATTTAACAATGAGGACACAGTTTTGAGAAAAAGGAAAAAGAATTTATTGCTTTGCTAGCAAAGGAGAAACAGAGGGGATTCCTGTCCCAAAGGCTATGACTATTGATCACCCAGGACAGGGGAGTTTTAAAGGGTTACATTCCAGATGTGCTCTGATAGGCGGTCCCAGGGTGCCCTGGTGGTGCATTAGGATTCATTTATTAATTTGGGAGATATTTGCTTCCCAGACTCAGCAGGAATCTCCTTCCCATAGTGGTTGAGTTCAAGGGCAATTAACTAGGGGAAGAAAAGATAACACCTTCTCCCTAATCTTGTCAGGGAGGGGGAGAGGGAAGAAGAAAAAAAAACATTAAAAAAAAATAAACCTTAGAGCAATGAGGGCTATATTGAGAAGGTGAAGGGACCACTGTTGCATTATCATTCAACAGGAAAGATTCTTTCAATGAAGGTGATAAAGGTTTCAGGTCCTCAGACAGAGCATACTGGACTGAATTAGTTAAGCAAGAGCAACTCCAACTTGTTCTTAAAATAAATGGAAAACCTTTTAAAGGGGTCATTGAAACTGGGGCAGATGTCTCTGTAATATTTACAAGATATTGGCCTACAGGATGGGCATTACATGGAGCTCCTGCTGATTTAGAGGTCATAGGACATATCTCATCCCATTGTGCATAATATCGCCAATGGCAAGAGGAGGGAGGCAACACAGGATTTTTAAAACCTTGTGTCCCTGAAGAGTTTTCTAGTGAATTTATGGGCTATGATATACTAAAAAGAATGGGAGTTTTATTAGTGAATCCTAATTCAGTGGTTACTTCTCAAATGCTTAATGAAAGATTTATCCCCACTAAAGGGGGTGGAAAAAAATCAACATGAAGGTGTTCACCTGTGACACAATCCTCTCAACAAGGATAACAATGATTAGGATATTCACCAAATCAGCCTTTTCAGTAGGAGCATTGATCTCTTCTCTAGCCCACATAAAACAGCAGAAAAAATTAATTGGCTGTCTGATGATCCTGTCTCGGTTGATCAATGGCCCCTTACAGGGAAAAACTTCAATGGCTTATATGCTAGTTCAAGAATAGATTCAAGCTGATCATATTGAGCTGGTAAATGGAGAGTGTTACAAGATTTTAGAGCAATTAATCAGACTATTGAGTTAATGGGTGCTCTGTGGACTCAGCTTCCTTCTACAGCTATTCCTCTTGATTATCATTTAATAATATTAGATTTAAAATATTTTTTAAAAACTATACATCTATATTAAGTTGATTATAAACATTTTGCTTTTAATGTACCAGCCATAACTTTCAAAGAGCCAGGAAAGAGATACTGCTAGAAGGTCTTGCCACAGGGAATGGCCAAGAGCCCCACCTTGTGTCAGACTTTTGTAGTGCAAGCTATTGCTCCAGTGCCAGAGCAATATCCTAAGGCACATATTATTCACTATAAGGATGACACACTTTTGGAACATTATAATTCTGATATGCTATAAAATTTTTTTGCTCTCTTAGAAACCTCACTTATCAGAGTAAGTTTATGTATAGGACCTGAAAAAAGTACAAAAAGTCTTCAGTATCTAGGCAACTTAATTGAAGGATGCATGATTCATCCACAGAATTCATGCTATGGCCTATGGGCTTGTATTAAATCTCCCTATGTTTTTATTTCTGGACATTTAAAAGTAAAAAGAATAGGAGAAAAATATCATGTGACTTGTAAGAGATGTAATCTGCCCAACCGCATTACTAGATATAATAAGAGAAAAAGTATGATTTTACTGTATCAGCCTTCTTTTGTTTTTCTCCCAGCTAACATTTCAGGGCCTTGGTATTCTGATGTTGGAGTTCAAGTTTTACAACAGATGCATGCCCAATGAAGCAGACCCCAATGTGTTGTTGGTCTTATTGTACTCATAGTTACTTTAGTATCTTTTTTTGGCTTCTAACCTGACAGCTTCTGTGGTCTTATCTCAAAACATACAAAATGCTCATTTTCCTAATAATTTGGCTCAAGATACTTCCAAAGCCCTACACCATCAGGTAAATATTGATGAAAAGATTGAGACTAAATTAAATGCTCTGGAAGCTTCTAGCATAAATATTGGAAATGAACTTGTTGCTCTCAAATTTAAGCAAAGGTTTAGGTGCCCTATCAGTTATAAACATGTCTGCATTACTGCAGCCAACTATAATGCTTCCCAGTGGGATTGGAAAAAGGTTTAAAATCATTTAATGGGTATTTGGCATAGAAATATCGACAGGAGTCTAGATCTATGGAGTTGCATCATCACATCCAGGATATTCAGAAAAGCAGGAACAATCTCATGGATCCTGCATTACTTGCTGAACAATACTTCATGATTTAAATGGCTTTAATCCTGGAAATATGTTGAAACATTCCACATGGTATATTTTTGGAATATGATTCCTCTTGTTCTGAGGCTTCAGCCTCTTGAGCTGTGCAGCTACTAGTTCCTCCAGCTCTCCAACCTGCAGACAGCCACTGTGGACTATCCATCTTGTGGTTATGTAAGCCAATCTAATAAATCCCCTTTTTATAATCATACTTCCTATTGATTCTGTTCCTCTAGAGAACCCTAATACAACAGTACATTATTGTTAACCACATCATTCTACTCGGTGACAAACAGAAATTCCTCCTATTTAAATGTAACATTGTACCAATTGACCAACTTCTTTCTAGCTCCTTTCCCCCTACTTTCTTCAGTCTCTGGTAACCCCTATTTTATTCTGAACTCCTATTAGATCAACATTTTTAGATTCCACATAAGAATTTGTAGCCTTATGCAGGAAACAAGGCAATTTAATAGTAAACAACCAATTTCCCTATCTTTGTAAAAAGGCATTCCATCCTCATATTCGTCAACTCTCAGAATCATTGTACCTGCAATAATGGCTCTTCTAACTGAAGCACCAGGAAGTTTCCCCACTCATTGTTGGTGAAATCTTTAGCAAATCAGCTGTCATGCTTTGCCAGGGATTATCTGCGCCTCACAGCCACTCAGGATGGCATCCTCTTTGTCCAGCAGTCAGGGAAGTAAGTTAATCCATCCTAAATATTCTGGGATCACTCTATCAGATCCTGTGATAGTATTCAAATTGCAAAAGATTCATTAGAGGGAGATTTAGGTGAAGAAAATGATACGCACACTGAAGGAGTCAGAGAGACTTCAGAATGCAGTGCAGGTCTGACCCTTGTACAGTAGAGAAGGAAGGAAGAAAAGTTGGATAGGAAGAGTTCCACATGGCAGTGCAGTTCCAAGAATTTTTGACCAAGACATGGGAGTCTCAAGTCAAAATTACCTCTGAGGAATCCTCGCAGCTATGGACCTGCCTTAACAACTCAGCTGTGCTTAGACATGGGCTAGGAGGAGCCAGTGAGAGGCACTGCCTCAGTAACAGTGCAAATGTGGGCTTGCAGCCCAGTGGCTGGGCCACCTGTCAATTATATTCCCCAAAGCAGTAGGTCTGAGAGGCACATTTACATAATCACTTCAACTGCAAATCCTTGCCAAAAATTATATGCAAAAGTAGATTCCAAAAATGGATTAGAAACCTAAGTGAGAAGGAAAAAAACCAATCATATTAATATAAAAAATGGCAGAATGTCTTTCAATTTAGTATAAGGAACAGTTAAAACAAAACATCAAAAGAATTAAGTGTAAGCTGGTAATGGTGGAACATGCCTGTCATCCTAGTGACTCAAGAGGCTGAAGCAGGAGAATCTCAAGTTTAAATTCAGTCTCAGTAACTCAGCAAGGCCCTAAGCAACTTCAGACAGATTCTGTCTCAAAATTTAAATAGGTGGGGTTTGAGGGGTGGCTGGGGATATGGCTCCGTGGTTAAGTGCCCCTGGGTTCAATTCTTGGTACAAAAAAAAATTATAAAGTGTAAGGGAAAAAACATGCATTTGACCTTGACTGTTTCTAGTATGCAATTAACAATGTGGATATATTTAAAGATATTTTAATGCCTAAAACTGACAAGGCTATGACATTTAGAATATATAAAACACTCCTGGAAATCAGCAAGAAAAGTAGTATTGTCAGTAGAAATGAGGTCAAAGAATATGAAAAGGCAATTTATAAAAAGGAAAAAAAATTCCAAAAGCTAGCCAGCATATAAAGAAATATTTTTAAAAATTAGTATTCAGAGAAATACAATTAATATCAAAGTAAGGCATCATTTTATACTTAATAGACAAGTAAAAATGTTAACTCTAGGCAAGGAGGTAGGGCCCTCACGTAATACTGACACACCTATCAGTTCTAGTCAAATGATTCGTATGCATGTCCCATGACCCAGAAATTGTTAAGTTCTACATCATGTGCTAAGTCACTTTCAAATTGTACCCCAGTACATTTTTTTTCAGATTAGACTAATGATCAATGATCCACTCAGTATTTAATTGCTGAAAGGAAAGGAGAGAGGTTTTTTTCCAACTTAAATGAATTTCTCAAGTTTATTAGAGTAAACTAAAAGTTTACATTCTTGCATTCTATGCAAAATTCCATGCAAAATAAAAAATATGATTGATCTCTCCCACTGCAGGCAGATTACAGAGAAAGTTTTTGAACATTAATCTTTTCACTTCAATAAAGTTTCATATTTATAACAAATACTTGTAACTAATTGCACTAATCGGCAACTTTGATTAGAATAAGTACATTAACACATTCTCATCCTTGTGTTCCACTTAATTAAAAGCATAAATGGTATGACAGTCATCACTATGATATTCCTAGATCATTATCAAGCCATATCCTTTTGTTTTATGTGGAACAGGGAAAACAGGCTCCTTCTTAAACTTCAAGGTTAAGAGTTGTCGCACGCATCATCACTCAGGAAATACAGAGATGCTGGGTAAGTGGGATTCTAGGAACACCCTGCCCACTTCAACCAGAACTGCTTCAATGTGATTCATTTTATGTACTTAGCTTCATAATAAAATTCAGATAGAACAAATGGTTCCACTGTCATTCCTTTCCTCAAAAGCTTAACTTGAAATTCATTATTTGTCATATTTTGTGACTCAAATTTAATATTGATAGGACTAAAAATGAGGTATAGATTTTTGTGTAAATGGGAAAGAGATTTGGAGGATTATTTAATGGATATGAGGACAATTCAATGGATATGAAATATAAAGGAATGGATGAAGGAGATGTGGGGAACTAACTTCAAGCTACACCTTTAAGATGGCGACTAGCTGCTGCAAAAGTATGTGGGCGTGGAGGGCACAGAAGAAGGAAGGATAATATGATTGGCTTACTGTTAGATTCATGAACCTGATCAGCTCCTGGACGACATTCAAGGGGCTTGTGTGCTTTGCCACATGGACAGCTGTTGGCTACGTGTATTGTTTCTGATTGGCTGTCTGGCCCTATAAGTAGAGTGCTTGTTTCCGCATTAAACGAGTTCCTGGTCTCCCTGGCAGGTCTGATTGTCCTGCTGCGGAGAGCTGGGAACAGGCAGCCAGTCGGCTCCTACTCTTCCTGACTCCAACCACCAGGAAAGGGCGCCTCCTCAACCCACTGGTTAAGACGAGTTGAAATCCCCACAAGGAGAGTTTGAGAATAATGTCTAATTTGCACAGATTGAGATGTCAGAAACACACACAGAATTCCAGGAGGCAGATGAGAGTGCAGAACTTTAATGTAGAATTTAATATCAAATGTGTATAGAAATGTATAGGTCAAATGAAATAGACCACTAAATGAGAAAAAATACTCAGGAAAACTGGAGTTAGAATGGTGCCACAGAAATATAACAGAAAACCAAAAATTTGTGTGCCGTAGAACAAAAGGGGAGAATTTTATAAGGAATGAACTATTCTAAGATCAAGAAAGGCAAGGACTAAGAAAAATGCCTATAAATTTTTTCAATTATATGGTGTGAATGTAGTTTGTTGTTGTTGTTGTTGTTGTTGTTGTTACTTGTTAGAGTTTTAGAGTTAGAGGATAATGCAAATCACTCATTACAGCCATCCATCCAGTGATTGTTCTCTCAGATTTTATATTAGTCAACTCAGACTTTCATGACAAAATACCATACACTGGGAGGCTTAAACACAAGAAATTTATTTTCTCATAGTTCTGGAGTTTGGAAGAGATCAAGACGCCAGTGTTAACAAGTTCTGGTAAGGGCTTTCTTCTAGTCCTGAAAACAACTGCCTCCAAGGTGGCCTCACATGGCTGAGGAAGCTCACCAGTAAAAGCATTAGCCCTAGGGTCTTATGCTCTTATTTAATATTTATTACCTCACAGGGTCTGTGGCCTACTACAGTCATATTGAGGGCTAGGAGTGACACATTCACTCAATGGCACAGATCATCATCCCATCCAAGTGTTTATCCAACCCTAGCTTCTTTATGACAAGAGCTCACCACATTCCCTGGCAATGGATTCCTCAACTTAGTAGCCCCAAGTGTTAGAAAGCACTAATGATATATTCCTAATAGTTTTAAATTCTCTTACATTCTTCTACCTTCCATACTTGAAAACAATTATTATTTCCCTCAAGCTATCAGTAATACTGAATTATGTTAGGCATTGTGATATGGAACTTTCTTTTATACTTATACATGTTTTCCATAAATGTATAATTATACATGCATGCATCTACATACACGTGTGTATTCATATTATATTAATAATTAAAATTAAAGTTTATGAGACACAATTTTGTTTACATTGACATGTAACTAAAGCTAAGGTTTCCCAGTCATTGAATTGTTCAGTATCAGTCATGTCTCTTCTTTGAATGTTTTGCAAATTATTATACCGCTTTGATAGTTTCTCAGAATTTCCTTTGGACTTATTAGACAAAGACCTTAAAGCATCCCCATGACTTTTTTCAGAATTATAAACATCCTTTCTAAAATTCAAAGGACCCTGAATGTCTAAAACAATCTAAAAAGGAAGAAAGTAGGAGAATTCACATTTCCTGATTTCAAAACTTGTATAGACCTAATCAAGAGTGTGGTACTTGAAGAAAGACACAGAGGCTAATGAATTAGAACAGAGGGTCCAGAAACAAGCCCTCTTATAAAGGGTCAAATGATTTTCAACAATGTACCAAGAAGATACAAATGGAAAAATATTATTATTTTCAATAAATAGTATTGTGAAACCTGGATACATACATGCCAAAAAAATGAACCTGTACCTTTACTTTATACTACATCCCAAAATTAACTCAAATGGAATCAAATACATAAAAGTAAGAGCTAAAAGTGCAAAACCTTTGGAAGAAAACAGAAGGAATCTGAATGACATTAGATCTGGCAATGGTTTCCCATATATGATACCAAAAGCACTAACAACAAAAGAACAAAAAGATTGTACTACCTCAAAATTTAAAAATTTTGTGCATCATAGCACACTATAAGCTAAGTGAAAAGACCCTATAGAATGGAAGAAAATATTTGCAAATCATATGTCTGTTAAGGATTCATATCCAGAATATATGAAGAACTCCTACAACTCAACAACTAAAAAAGAAACAACACAGTAAAAAGTGACCAAAGCACTGAATATACATTTCTCAAATGAAAATATACAAATGACCATAAGCATATGAAGCAATGTTTAAACATCACTAATCATTAGGGCAATATAAATAAAAAACACAATAAGATACTTCATACCTACATTAGTCTATTTTCCTTCCATTTTAACAAAATAACTGAGTTGAACACTTTATAAAGAAAATAGATTTATTTAGCTCACAGTTTCAAAAGTGTAAAGTTCAAACAGCATGATTCTGATTCTGATGAGGGTCACTTGGTTGCATCAGACCATCATGGTCAATGGCGTCATAGTGGGAGTATATGTGTAAGAAAGAGATCATATGGTGAGTCAAGAAGTCAGACTCTTTTGTAACAGCCCTTTCATGAAACTCAACAAGGGTGCCATAACAACCACCTCAATTCTCCTCAAGGGCAGTACTTACATGACCTAATAACTTCTTACTAGGCTCCATCTCTTCAAGGCTCTACACTATCTCCCAACGTCTCCACATAGACCAAGCTTCCAATACATGAAGTCTTGGAAGACACACTCAAACCATATTCAAACCATAATAGTACCTGTTAGAATGAAGAAAAAATAGCAAATATGGACAAAGATGTGGAGAAACAAACCCGTGAATTGCTGATAAGAATGTAAAATGTTGTAGATGCTGTCAAAACTGGTATGACAGCTGCTTTCTCAAAAAATTAACATAAAATTACCTTATAAGCCTCCACTTCTGGATATATAATCAAAGGAACTGAAAGTAGGGATTTGAACAAATATTTGTATACCCATTTAATTGCAGGATTATTCACAATAGTCAAAAGAAGAGAGTAAATCAAGAGTCTATTGATAGATGAATGAACAAAGTATGAATACATATACATATATACAATGTTTTATAGATATACTATATGAATTATATATGTTTTATATATGTTATACATACCACAATGGAATATTATTCAGCCTTTAAAAGAAAGAAATGTTGACATGCTATAACATGAACCTTAATGATTTTATGTTACAGAAAATTAACCAGTCACAAATACTATATGATTTCCCTTATATGAGGTAACTAAATTATAGTGATTATATTATTTCATGTTAAGAAGTAGAATAGTAGTTGCCATGGGCCAGGGGTAGGAAAGAATAGGGATTTAGTAATCAATTGATATGCAGTTTCAGTTTGGGAAGATGAAAAGACTTGAGAGACAGTGGTAATGGCTATAGAATAATGTGAACATGAATGTATTTAATGGCAGAGAACTGTATCCTTACAAGTGGTTAAAATGGTAAATTGTTTTGTATATTTTATCAAAATAAATAAGTTAAACAGACATAAAAGGAAAGGACATAGAGGAAAGAGCCCTGAGAAGATGGAGGATGAGATTTATCAGATGCAAGCCAAGGAACCCCTAGATCCACCAAAGCTAGAAGCAAGGAATGAGTATTTTCTAGAAAGTTTGGAATGAGTCTCTTCTAGAGAGTTTGCTGACACCTTGATTTTGGACTTATGGTTTCCAGAACATTTCATCTCAAGGACCTAGAAAAGAACAAACCAACACCAAAATTAGCAGAAGTCAGGAAATAATTAACATCAGAGCCATAATCAATGAAAATGAAATTAAACAAATTTTTAGAAAATCAACAAAACAAAAAGTTGATTCTTTGAAAAAACAAAATAGATAAACCTTTAGCAAAGCTAACCGAAAGAGGAAAAAATACTCAAATTATTAAAATTCTTGATGAAAAAGGAAATATCACCACAAACATTATTCAAATATAGAGAATAATCAGAAACTATTTTAAAAATTTGTACTTCAATAAATTAGAAAACCTTAAGGACATCAACAAATTTCTAGAGATATGTGACTTACCCAAATTGAAATAGGAGAACATAGGAAATTAAATAGACCAATTTCAAGTAATGAAATTAAAGATTCCATCAAAAGCCTACCAACAAAGAAAAGCCCAGGACCAGATGGATTCTCAGCTGAGTTTCTCCAGGATAAAAGAAAATCTTTGCCACCTACATCTCAGATAAGGCATTAAAATTTCCAGGATATACGAAGAACCCAAAAAACCTCACACCAAAAAACCAAATAACCCAATCAATAAATGGGCAAAGGAACTAAACGGACACTTCTCAAAAGAGGAAATATATGAAAAGTATTCAACATCTCTAGAAATTAGAGAAATGCAAATTAAAACATACACTGAAATTTCACCTCACTCCAACCAGAATGGCAATTATTAAGAATACAAGTAACAACAAATGATGGCGAGGAGGTGGGGAAAGGGTACACTCATACATTGTTGGTTGGACTTCAAGTTACTGCAACCACTCTGGAAAGCAGTATGAAGATTCCTTAGAAAACTTAGAATGGAACAATCATTTGACCCAGTTATCCTATTCCTCAATGTATATCCAAAGGAGTTAAAATCAGCATACTACAGTGATACATCCACATCAATATTTATAGCAGCACAATTCACAATAGCTAAGCCATGGAGCTAACCTAGATGTCCATCAACAGACGAACTGATAAAAAAAAATGTGGTATAAATGCACAATAAAATATTGCTCAGCCATAAAGAAGAATGACTTTATGACATTAGCTGCTAAATGGATGAATCTGGAGACTATCATGCTAAGTGAAATAAGCCAATCCCAAAAAACAAAGGCTGAATGTTCTCTCTGATATGTAGATGCTCACCCACAACAAGCAGGGAATGGGGTGGTTAAGAATAGAAGTTCAATGGATTAGGCAAAGGGGGATGAAAGGAAGGGAGAGAGGATAGGAATAGAAAAGACAGTGAAAGAATCTGAAATGACTTTCTTATGTATACATATGAACATGCCACAGTTAATTTCAACATCATGTACATCCATAGACTGGGATTCTAATTAAAATAACATATATCCCATGCTTGTATAAATATATCAAAATATAGTCTACTGTCATGTGCAACTAAAAAGAAGAAATTTTAAAAAGAATAAATAGTAAGAAGTTATTAGGTCATGTAAGTACTGCCTGAGAGTGAGAATAGAAAAATAAGTGAAAGAGTTTAAGGAAAGATCAGAGGTAAAAAATTGTTGCCCAGGAGAGTGGGAAAATGAATAGGTCAGAAAGTATAAAATGACTACCTGTAGCGTTAGGAGTCCTTTAGGATCGTGGTCAGGAATTTAAAATTCTATCAGTCAACTTGTGTGTTTTTCTCTATCTCTGTTTGTCTGCACAAGAGCATAGGTGAAGAATCACAGAAATTTGAATTTACCTAAAGTTATTTTTTCATCAAAAGAATACAAAGAAAAGGGCTGGGTTTGTAGCTCAGTGGTAGAGTGCCTACTCAGCATGTGTGAGGCACTGGGTTTGATCCTCAGCACCACATAAAAATAAATGAATAAATATAAAAGGTATTGTGTCCAACTACAACTAAAATAATTATTTTTAAAAAGAATACAAAGTAAAGAGAAATAAAGGAGTTGATGACACATGTAAAGAAATGTGTTTAATGATTGTCCTTCTTTTTTAAACTGCTCTAATGTTCAAGTGCATCTTAGGAACATCCATAGCAACCAAGCAAATATCTGTTTAACAAGTTACTGAATGCCGTGATGTTTAGCACACTAAGCTGCTCTGAAATACCATAACACAATAGACTCTGAGCTACTGCATGCATTGATCCCTAAGCTATGTGATATTATTCACCTCTTCATTTTTCAACATGACAACACTTGTTTGTCACCTGGCATCAATTTTAAAGTTTCTCTCTGAAGAGAAGACAGTAACATCAGCTGAAGAAAACTCTCACAGAAATATCTTATGTCTTTTTCAAGGGAAGCATATTCCTATTGTCTCACCATGTAACCCTTATGCACTGTAAATTTTCATCATAATGTCACATTAATTTGAGACAAGAATAAAGCAGCAGCATGTATATTTCAGTTACATTGACAATTTTAAAAACTTGAGAATTTCTGCAATAAATTTCAAATACAAGGAAAGGCTTAGTCAGAAGGGCTCTAGAAATTTAGGGATGTTATGAATTAATGTCATCTATTGAAGTAAATGCCAAAAATGAAGTGAAAATTAAGTTTATCCATACTAAAAATGTGATAGTTGACAATCATATTTTCCTCTTTGTCCCTACCACATCAGAGAAATTAGATGGGACATTGTAGTTGTTTGAAATGGAACAACATAAAAGATAGATTAGAATAGTGACTAAGGGCTGCAGGTCACCACCTCCAACTCCAAGGATTGCTCCTCAATTCTGGAATATAAACTAATATTCAGCCATTTAATCTTCTAACCTCCAATAATCAAAAACCCAAGGAACTATGAGCCAGATGACATTAGGGCCAAGCTTTTTTCTCACTTAAACATATCCAGATGAACTGAAGTTTTAATAATAATAGACAATAATAGACAAGTTTTAATAATAATAGACAATAATAGACAATATAGTACCTCCATCACGTGAGGTACTATTCTATTTTACATTTATTAACTCATTCACATTTCTCCAGTACCTTACAAGGTAATTACTAGTATTATTTTACAGACATGTAAACTGCAAGGATTTGAACCCAGGCACTCCAATTCTCAAGTCTCTGCATTTGAATTACTATGTTGTACTAAGATTATTTCAAATGTACTTTGCCAAAATCTTAAAAGCAATGACCTGAAAACCTTCATTCAGAGTACTGGTTCTCTTTAAATGGGCAACATTTTTGTTGCTAGAGTATAGCCAAAGCTAAATATTAAATATTTTCATAGTCCATGTAGTTGTTAAAAAGAATAAAGTTACTGTAGGTCATCTCCCAAAATAGATCTTCAAAATATGAAGTGGATAAAGACCACATTGTACAAGGATGTATATAATATACTTTTTAATTAAGATGCTTTTAATTTAACATGATTTATCTGGGGATGTGTGTATGTTTGTGTATGCATGTTTATAAGTGTTTGGGATGTTCGATGGAAGGGTAGACCCTAATGACACCAATTATTTCTGAAGAGAAGAAAAGGGACCAAGATCAGGACATGGTGAAACAGGGCTTTGGTCTCATTTCAAAGGTTTAAAATTCACAAAGACCATGTACACATGTGTTCCTTGTCTAATTGAAAGTATTTGCTTCTTCTCTTTTAATTTTATTCATTCTGATAAATACTTTTAAAAATACATTTAATACATTAAATCATTTGGGGAAAATCTGGTTTGATATTCATTTATTTGTGCTCTCAGAAGTAGGTATTTTTAAAAGAACAGTACATATTGATAAATTTACTATGTCACTGTGAAACATGGAGATTCTTTTTCAACAAGAATTTATGAATTATTTGTTGAGTTATATAATGAATGTGATTTTAAGAATATTTTATTGTTTTTATTGAGTTTTATGTGTTTTCTTTAAGATATTT
>PVHX01004816.1:9553-120370 GCA_004024805.1 Geosciurus inauris | reverse complement strand
TCTTTTTGTTATATATAACATCTCACACAATGCCCAGTGCACAGTAAGACCCAACTTACATTTGTTGGATAGTTGAATAAATAAAGAAGCACATTTTATTTACTCTCTTTTTTGTATCTTTCATTATTTCTATTTTAACCTGTTGTTTAGTTCAATTAACATGTTTTCTGTAAAAATTGTGCTATTCTTTTACTTTTTCAAGAGACTTGGCAAAAGCTGGATTTATGTTGATGAGGATTTTTTTTAAAAAATTTCCTTCTTGGGAATTTAAATTGGAGAGATTTGCGGAGCCAACTTTACCTATAAAACCTATACTCAAGGATAGAGCTGAAAAATAAAAATAAAATAAATAAGAAGAAATACTAAACTCATTCCCAATGTCTCTTTCTTTGATAGGAGCTAATATGAACAAGCAGAAAAACCAGTAAGGAAAAAAGACATAAGATATTTTTTAGGTTACATCAACCCTGAGGAACAGAGCTTAAGCTATTTGACCTGCTAGATATGCTAAACACAAAAATTGTGTTTTAAACAATGTGCAAAACACCTTGTATTAGAACCAAATACTTAGGATTTTTGTGAAAACTAGACTTTCTTGAGAAAACAAAGACAAAAACAGTAATTATACAAATATCAGTAATATAAAATACAACAGTTTATAAGCCACTGCACAGGTCTAGATATTTTTCTATTCAAATTAAAGCAATCCACCTAATTAAAACTACCAATTAAGATTAATAATATATTATTCTTGTGAGGCTCTGGCAATATCCAAAGTCTCAAAAAGGTTAAAAATATTCACATTACAGAATGTAAGACACAACTGATAAGCTATAGAATTTTGATGGTAAATGAATGTCATTTTTCCTAACTTATGAAAATATAAATAATTGTCATTTTTAAAGAAAAGAAGTAACAACTATTCTTTTGAATAAGGACAGTGTAGAACTTTGTATGTCTAATGAAGAATAGTTTCTCAAATTGCATGAAACTAAGTGTCATTTAATTAATGATATTTTTCATTAATTTTCAGTGCAATTCTGCTCATAAGAGGAAAACATAATTTCTTTCAGCATTTCAGCTCTTACCATATTATGACTTTCATCTTTCACCACAAATACATTTATCCTATCTTACACAGCTTTAAACCCTGTGGACAAGGTATGCTGGTTAATAGAATCGATCCACTCTTTACAATTGGGAGACTGAGATCTAGCCTAAAAACACTGACTCTTTATGCTCTCATTTCAGTATATACCATATGTGATAGTGCTAAGAAAATATTTTAGCCAGAATACTTAACAAATACACACACACACACACACACACGCACTCCATATTTCTTGGTGAATGCCTGAGCAATTACATTGTACATTCTGGATTCCCAGAATGCTTGCAGTTTAACAGGTTACATCACATGATTGCGTTGTATCTCTTTTTGCAATAAATTTATTTAACAAACTGTTTTCATATTCAACTCTTTACTGCATTGTGTGTACACCAGATTAAATGCTTTTTTGCAAATATGAAAGGCAAGAGTTTAGCCAGATTTAGGTCATGACTTCGTGGTGAATGATTCAATCGTTTCTAACTTTTAATACTTGCAGAGAGTTTTTCAATATGGAATTTCAACCTTAAAGGGACTAGGAAACAATGGTACCAAAACTTAATCACAAAGAACTACAGTTGACTTGAAGAACTCTTGCTTCCATTCCCTAATCACTAGCTCCACTAGAACTGTGTTAGTTCACTCATAAATCATTCTTTATGTGGATTATTTTAATAGCTATTTCTTCCCACTTCTACCCATGTCTTCAATGCACTTTGATAATTTGTACTCTTTTATCCATACTTATTTGTATTTTCCTTCTTATGATATGTGGATCCCTCCCTATCACCATGTTTCTCACACTGAGGTATTGCATACCATAAGAAGGGATCATGAGACACTTGAAGCTGGAAGGATAGACATGGGATGCAGCAATTGAGTATCAGAGGGTTTGTTGGTTTTTGCTGTTTGATATTTGTGCATATAAACATAATGTCATTGAAATTATTTCAGTGTACTTGTGCTTCCTACATTGTTCTCATTTCAAACTATACTTTGTTTCCATACCCAAGGATAGAATTTTGTGCCTTTTAGAAACCCAATCTTTGATTATTTCTTAAACAAAATTTAGTGAATTAAATATTATGTCATATGACTTATTCAACTTACTCAAGTTATATTGATTTTTCAGTCAGACTAACTTCTACTTTCAGGCATGTGAACTGATTATCCCCTTTGTTTCCAGATTCCTTTTTTTGCAGAGCTTTCTGTGGGTGACTCCTCTTCTTACAAGTCATTGCTCTGATGTCATCTATTCACAGACTGATGGAGATGATCAGGATTTGGTACCTGGTGGTTTATCTTCTCATAGACCAGTCATTTAATTTCACTTCCCTCAGCGAAGTTCTATAATGCTTCTGCTCAAACATTGCATCGTTTTTTTTTTGTTTGTTTGTTTGTTTTTGTTTATTAATGGAAGCTGGCCACGTGTACTTTGTTTTGACAGATAAATCTGTTCTTCCCTCTTTAAAGATTGTTGAGTTGTGTTATGATGTGCAGTTAAATACACCTTGATCTGTTTCCTCTCTTTTCCTTAATTTAAACTTTGTTAGGGAATCCTTCTGGTTCTCTGCTAATTGTCCTGGTGTTTGATGAAAACTTTACATTCTGGATCAATAAAACAGATACACTTTCCTGTCCTATTTATGTTCTGATGTTTGGGCATTTTGTGCTTTTCTGACAGTTCTTGGCCTAGCCTTTATATATGAGCTGCTCAGTATTTGGCAATAGACTCAAGGGGAAATCTTACTCTATATAGCTTGCTTTTGTCTGTACAAATTTTCTCTACAAATTCATCTCTTAACTTTCTAAAGCTCAAATTCTGCCTCATCAATTCAGTAAATCTGCTGAGCTCTGTTTGGGATCCTTTTCCTACCTCATGGTCTTACAAGTGCCACCAGGAAAAAAAAATGTATATATATATATATATAAAATGTGTGTGTGTGTGTGTGTGTGATTGTAGGATCAGTTTCTTTTTTCTTTTTAGAGGATTCCAATTCCATGCTAATTGTTTTTCCAATGTCTGAAAACTTTTTCTTTTTTCATATAATTTACATAGTTTTCAATGTTATGGTGAATCAAGTTTGTTCTAGTTACTACATTGTGGTTGAAAATATAATTCCCTCTTTTTCTTAAAACATTCTAACTCCAGTATTTACTGTCTCTGCTACATCTATATTTTTATTACAGTTACTAAATGTGGTTGTTTCCATTAACTTTTCATTTGGAGATAAGAGATTAACAAAAAGAAAATAAAACTAAGTTAAATCCCTCTTTTTCTCCTTTCTTTTTGCTATTAGTTTTTTGTTGACATATACTGAGATGGTAGAAATATAAAAATAACAAATTATCTGTATCTTAGAGAAATCTTTAAAAAAAAGTTACACTTTAGCTAAACATAGGAAACTATAATGAAAATCTGAAATCCTTTTGACCAGGGAAGGACAGTGAATAGCAGAAAATATTAGAGCAAGTCAAATGGTTAATATTATTCAGCAAGAAAGTTTTCAAGAAGTACAACTACTTTGTTTTGTGTAGGGCAAGTCCAATAAATTTGTATTTTGAGTCAATTATTAAATTTTATAAATGTACTAAAGACAGAAGTCTAGCATTAGGCAGAATCAAGCAAGAGCAAAAGAAGAAAGGTAAAGGTGTGGGATGCTGCTATGTTGGAGAAAATGATCTGAGAAGAGAGGAGGATGGTTTAATATAGCAAAAATTGACTATTATGTACCTCCTGGTGATGGGATGCAATACCATCTATAGTCTTGCCAAAGTAATTAAACCTGAGTATGATCAAAGCTCTAGATGGAGCTGAATATTTACAGATGATGGAAAGAACAGAAAACAAAAAAATAGGTCAGACTATACTGGGAATATAAAATCACAAAAATGAGACTGTGGAAGACTACAGGAGTAATGGTCCAGATTTTCAACACATAAATTCTAACAAAAAGAAAGGAATGAAGGAGGAACCTATAGATTAGAAGAAACCTAAAAATACATATTGAATTTAGATAAGGCTTCTTTTAGAGCTATAGTATCAACAAATGCATATTTGTGTAATAAAGCCAACCACCTTATAATTTGGTAATTGCTAATATTATCAAGATAGTAAATAATTTTGAATGAAAGAAAGAAGCTTTGTTTGAGAAGAAGCATATGAAAAGTGTTCACAAGTAACAATTAATATAAATTTGTTTTCTATGGTTTTCTGGCTAGAGGATGGTCAGGGTCACTTCTTAAAGAGTCAATTAATTTCATAGCCAGACCATTCACCTTACCTAGATCTTTCAGTCTGGTTTAATACTACCCACACTAATCACCCAGGGTTTGATGCTATACAAATAAGGAGAGTTCCTAGGCTTCCAGAGCCTTAGAAAGTAACCAGTGCACAGATAAACTAGGAAATTTTCTAAGTATTTAACCCTACTGCTGGTCATATATGAACTGTTACTTAATGCTCCAGCTTGCTATTACCAGGTCTGTCTACAGTGATGTCATCTCCCCTGAGTGTAACCCTGCAGGTAGTCTTCTTTTAGAGCTGTTAAGATGAAGTTTGCTTTCCTTTATTTATGCCATCAATAGAAAAAATATATATATACATGTATGTATATATATATACATGTATATATATATTATGGTTTAGATGTGTTGTCCCCCAATAACTCAAGTGTGAGACAATGCAAGAAGTTTGAAGGAGAAATGATTGGTTATAGCCTTAACCTAATCAGTGAATTAATCCCTGTTGGGATTAATGGAGTGGTAACTGGAGGCAGGTGGGTTGGGTCTGGAGAAAGTCGTTCATTTGGAGCATGGCTATGGGTATATATTTTGTATCTGGAGAGTAGAGTCTCTCTCTGCTCCCTGATCATCATGTGAGCTGCTTCCTTCTGCCACACTCTTCCACCATGATGTTCTGCCATACCTCGAGCCCCTAAGAATGGAGCGGGGCTATATATATCTTTAAAAACTGTAAACTTTTGGGAAACAGGTGGAAGGTGTGTGTCACACAATAAAGACAAAAAAAAATATAAAATCATAGGGTCCTGAAAAAGTGAGGTTTCATCCTAAAGGTGAGTGAAGAGAACCACAAAGTGATGTTGTAAAATAAGAAGACAAAGCAAACTGGGAAGGCCCAGGAGATATAGGAGGGCAGGCCTAGAGGTACATGGGAAGGTGGTTAAGGATGCAATAGGAAAACATACAGATAGTCTATTTACAGGCCTCTTGGAATGGTAGTAAAGTAGTAAGAGGTAGAAAATACTGAAGCAAATAAAAGAAATGAAACAATTATTAATTATTAGTAAAAATAATTTTGCAACATAGAAGAAAAATAAAATTATAATTCTTGATTCAGTTTCAACAATATTTACATATGAAAATATTATAAACTATTCAAATACTAGTAGATACAACATAGTTAGGAAAAGAAGAAAAGTAAGGGCATATGAACAGACCTTGCAAACATGGTAAAAGAAATTCAACAGAAAACTTGATGAATTAAGAAATAGCATTCTACCACCATTACGTGGAAATAGGGAAGCAAACACTAGAGGAATCCACTGTGCAGGTTGAAGATGCTTGGCTCCATGAGTGAAGTGCAAACTCAGAATAGCAAAAATATTCCTGCTTTTGTTTAAAAAGCATTCTTATCAAATAATAGCCATGCCACCATTGAGATACGTAGTACTATAATATTCGATTGTTGATCTTTCTAAGCAATAAGTGGCTTGTTTGATCTTTTTATATTATCATAGTTTCATTTCACCTTTTTTGCTACATGACTACCCTATAGTCATGCCAGCCCAAATTGAAGCTATGGTATGTGTATGTTATGTGATCTAATTAAGAATCTAACAGAAATAACCATTTTTTGGATTAGTGTCAATGTTTTATATTTTTGGAATAAAAAGGAAATAAATACCCTTTCCATATAGACTCAAACAAGTCCTAAATACTACTTTCTCTGAGAAGTGGAAGTAGGTTTGATCAATTGAGTAAAATTATCTACATAAAATAAGTTTAAGAATCACAACTTACCAAAAGATTAAAAACCAAGGCAGATATTTTAGCAATGCCCACCTTCATTTGCACCACTCATAGAAGGTAGCCCAGGGCTGACTTTTCTATTTTAAACAAATAAGATGTTTGTACTTAAATGATTGAATTTGTATTTTGTTTATGGACTCAGAGACCCAAAGGCAACAAGAACATTTTAAGAAAAGCAAATAAAATAAATAGAAGTATGTTATTTCATAATTGGAAATAACACACTGCCCTTTGCAGAAAATTGTAGACAAGGAGAGAGAAAAGTAAAAAACAGAAGATGTGAACATGGACTATATCATTCTTGGTATACTATTCATTTTATTTTTATCCAACAACCCAGAAAAGCTTTTCAAGGTTGAGATACCTATTTCATAATGTGTTTACAAAACAAAAGCTAATTAAAAGATATATAATCTATATTTGTATAGAATATGCAATACATATATTAATTTCTTTCAATAAGCTCAAAATATCTAAAAGACAATCTGCAACATTCTTGAAACATATGTGAATAGTTTGATTTCAACTTTTCTATATAACAATATCTGAAGTGATAGGTAGCATCTCAGGTCTCTGGGAGAAAAAAAATTTTAAGTCTGACCTGTGCATAGAGGAAGTTGGAAAAGCACCATTACCTTATGGTTCTCTGATAACATTTGTAACTGAGAAGGAAAGAAGATAGAATACAGAAATATTAGCAATTTTCAAAAACATATTTTCTCCAACAAATTACAATGTCCTAGAATCTATATGGCAGATCATGGAGGATCAGAACCCATTTATAGTTTATAGTTAAGATTGCATGAAGAAGGTTAAAGGAACAGGTAGGAAAAAATCATCTGTATAGTGTTGAATCACACCAGATAGCTGAAAAGCTGGGCAGGTTTGGAAGACATACCATGGTTATCAGATTTTGTATGTATGTGAGCAAGCTGCTCCCCATTAACGCAGGCTTCATGCATGCTAAGCAAACACTCAACCACTGAGCTACTGCCCAATTTCAGAGTTATGGTTCTCAAATTTTGTACACAAGAGAATGGACTAAATGGCTTTTTAAAAATCTTTTATTTTATTTTATATTTTTTGTTGTAGATGGACACAATACTTTTATCTTATTTATTTTTATGTGGTGCTGAGAATCAAACTTAGGGCCTCACACATGCTAGGCAAGCACTCTACTACTAAGCTACAACCCCAGCTCCCTAAATGGCTTTTTAAACTACCGATGTGTATCATAACTCTGTCGAATTTCTGATTCCATAGGTTGAAGTTGGAATCCCAGAAAACAGTGATAGTAAAGAATACTTTTTATTTCCCAAACACTGTCCACTCTTTTGTACTATAGGAAAAGACTTCTTATAGGGGGATATTGTGCTTTTGCTCTAGAAATCTCACTTTGAGGACTGTCATCCGGGTGTAATGACAGGTGATTGGGAGGATATGTGATACAGGATATTAGACCAGACAAAGGCTGTTAAGTATGTAAAATTCATAAGAAGTTTAAGTAACAATTTTCTCAGATGAAAATTAAGGACCTGAATATAGATCATCTCCTAAGTGTTGGAGGGAGAGCGAGCTTACTGTTGCAGACTAACTTTATGGCATTTCTATTGTGTGGTAAGGAGTAATCCAGAAAAATATAGTGCATGCTCATAAGGAAGGCAAGAGACATAGAAACCAGGAGAAATGGAAGAAGGAAAGGAATTATTCAAGCAGAAGTTAAGTAGTCCCAGACCTACAGAATTCAACTTTAGGGCTTCTGTATTATTACTACCAGAGCAAGTTGCAGTGATAATTTCTTTGTTCATCAAGGCATTATTGTGTAGTTCTCAGATCTGAACCAGGTTTCCTCATCCTTGCAGATAAAAACAAAACAAAAAGCCTCAAACTCTATTTTAACTTGAGGATACAAAGACAAAAATGACTAACAGAATCCATGCTTAAGTAAACACTCAGGCAATGTTTTAAACATCACTTCTGTATTCATCTGTCATGTCAGCAAAGTTAACAATTTGGGTGCTGTCTCTTAGAACAGCAGCATCCTTGTTCTCTGGCATTACAAACCTCACCTCGTGGCATGACATTTCTATCTTTGGCCCAGCATTAATGATGTTCCATGCTGACCCTCTTGTGTGAAGGCAGAGCTGGAGAGCACAGCTTTGATAGCAATGTTTACATGAATGTTTGATAAGCATCTGTCAGCGCCTAGCACTCTACAAGCCCAGGAACACAAAAGAAGCCAGGGAACCCTGGAGCTTCTGCCACCTGAAAGCATAATCTGGTGTGTTTGCTGAATTTCAAATCAGCATTGAGATTGTTCTCTTTGTTGCTGAGATTGTAATTTATGTATTATTTACTCAAAAAATAGAATGAACGATAAAAGACAATTACTTTTTCTAAAAAGGATTTTGAATGTGGAGGTCAGAATTTTTTTTAAAGCATACTTATCTTGCCACATTTTGTTTTATCCCACTGGACACAAAATATCATGCAGATTGAGATAAATTTGACAAGTTAAACTCAGCTTTACGAATACTGACTGAGATCTTTTTCCCCCACAAATCATTCTGCACTCATCCTTTGAAAGAATAGATGGGGCTTAGGAATGACTCGTATGTATACAACTAGAACAACCTACATTTAGTGTCTTAATGTGGGCAAAAAAAACCCGTACAATTTGCACATATTAATTGGCTTTGAAGTTTTTTGAGAGCCTCACACCTTTATTTTGGCAATGCTTCTTGTACTCTTTGTTCAATAATTCATAACCTCTGAAATAAGACTGGTGACAATATTTTGTTTTTGACAGTTCAGAGATATAATAAGTGAAAATTTTTTGTAGTGCCAGAAATATCAACTTCATATTCTTAAAATAATGTCTCTGCAAATTTAGTGGTATTTCTGCCACAGAGAAAATGGGTAAAATAGCTTACGAGTGCCTGGTATTCTACAAATATCAGATTAGATTATAAAAGTAGTACAATTAGTAATACAGTGTTCTGTATATTGTCCTAATAAAATTATGTATATAAAAATATGCTTTCATTAATGTAAGTTCTTCAAAAAGAAAAGAAAGGGAAATATTGAAAATAGAGGACAAGGCAAGAAATCTAATGACCTGGAGATGCCTTTCATCTTTCCTGCTGACTGGTTGTGTTAAATTGACTGAGTTGTGTGATCTTTCTCAGCATGATAAAATTGTTTGAATTTCCAGATCAAGCTATTCTTGAAGCTAGTTCCATCCCTTAAATTTCTAATTTACATGAGCCAATACATTCTTTAAAAACTACAATAAAAACATTTAAGTTAGTTTGAAACTTTTAATTTGCAATAAAAAGGCTTTTGAATAATGTATCATTTCCATCTTAGGATGAATTTACCAATCTAATTTATACAAGATATTCAATTTAGTTCATCTTCTTTCTTTTGTATTGATCTGTTCTCTGTTCTTATTTATGATACAGATATCCCTATAACATGATTTAAGATTGGTTGCAATATTACACCCCCACTCACCCCCACAAATATAAACACAAATTCTGAAATATAGGAGGACTGCCATGAAAATTAATAAATTAATTCCGATTGATCGCTTGGAATTTTACTTTTTAAAAATTGCTAATTCAGATTAATAAGATTTATGGGTATATTCCACTGGAAAATACCTTCTTATTGATCTACTAATAACTTCAGGTTTCTGATAAATCTTTGAAGGACTAACCTTGCAAAATAACAGATTCACCATGCTATGATCACCTCCCTACCCACCATCCACACTGTGGTTCCTGTTTGGATATGATTTATGAATCTTAATTTAGAAAACTTGCTGTGACTGATATCTGAACATGATTTCAGTAAGATATTTCTTTTCACATTTTTACCACAAAGATACAGAAAAATAGTAGTGCTGTACATGATTTTGTAAAATTTGCTTTGCAGATATAACATGAAAAAGAGTCAAGTACAAATAAGCTCAAGAAATGCTAAATTCTTCTCTGTTAACCAGTTTGCTTTTTAAAATTATATATTGAAATGATTAAGACTTTATGAACAGCCAAAGGACTAACTTCACCAGAATCTTTTGATTTTTCATGGAATAACTCAAGAGGGTGTTCTTAATGAAACATTTGACTTTTGTCAGTGTTGCATGAAAAGCTGCAGTGGGCATCAAGCACCAAGACAAGGAGAGTAGTTTTCAGCCAAATCATAGGTGGCCAGGAATTTAAGCCTCATAGTTTATATTTTAGTATTTTTAAAAATATGTAAGGTTAATGAAAATTTTAAAAACAGAAGTGAAATTTTCAGATTTATGCATAAGAATGATTATTCTGTGAAGCCTTGTGTGATAATTAGCCTTTCTGTTGCTATAACAAAATACCTGAGAAAATAAACTTAGGTGAAGAAAGATCAATTTTGACTTTTGGCTTTAGAGATTTCAGTCCATAGTTGGCTGACCCTATTGATTCTGAGCCTGTGGTGAGGCAGAGAATCATGTGAGAAAGAACGTGATTAAACAGAGCTGCTCACCTCATGACAGCCTGGAAGCAGAGAGAGAGAGAAAGAGACAGACAGAAAGAGAGAGAAAGAGACAGAGAGAGACATAAAGGGTGGGCATGCTCCCAAGGACCCACCTCCTTCAAACAGGTCCCATCTCCTACAGTTTCTACCATGTACCACCTAACAGTAGTTCTATTCAGCTATGAATGCATCATGGACTAATACATTGATAAAGTCAGTTCCTCATGATCCAATCACTTCCCAAAAGCCCATGTCTGAACACTACTGCACTGGGGACCAAGCCTTTAAACACGAGCCCTTAGGGGTCATTCCAGAACTAAGAAATAGCACTTTATATAATTAGATAAACATTATAATGTTAGTCACTTGAATCATGTGCTTTTCTTTGTACATGATGAAAGCATATACAACAATTTTGTCTTGTTTTTCTATATTTTTCAAATTATGTGTTTATCACCCTGAAAAGTAATAATTCTTCATATAAAAAGATTTAAAAAACTGAGTTTTAGAATAATTTAACAAATCTGGAGAAAAGATGAGGGTATCCATGCAAACATACTAGGAAAAATTATAACAATGTAATTGATGTTATTACAGGAATGAAAGAAGGAGAAATATTTGTTAGGCATCTTTGACTATATATATGTATTAAGACATGATAAATATTTAGATTTGGAAAATGATAGGATGAGTAGGTTCCTTGAATTGTACACAGGTGAAAATAAATCACAGCCATCAAAGCACTTATTTGGGGAAAGAAAATTAATGTGCATGAATACATTTAAAATAATTAAGTGTTAACATTGTATAGAATTGACTAGAAGAGGAAATAGTTTATAGAAGGAGAGATTAATAATATGTAGAAAAGTTCAAGAGTAAAGAATAGAGATAACCTGGTTTTAGAGGAAGATTTGGACAAAACTAAGATAAAATCATAACCAAATACAAAAGATGAGAAAAGTGTGGATGTCTGAGGGAGTGTGACATGTAGAACAAAGCACAGGAAGTCAGGTCTCACCCAGGAGGTCACTGTATGACATGGTGGGTGATCCAGGAAGCAAGAACACCTCTTGCTTTACCTGGAATGAAATAGTTCATTGTTTTACCCAGAAAATTGTACTAAATTAATTCTCTAAAAGATATAACTTCCCTAAATGTTACATAGAAGTCCTGAATAGATGACTTTGAAGAATGAATCAGAGCTGATCCTCAAACAAAGAGAAAGGACTTGAGAATGTTTATAATCAGAGAAGAGTGAGAAGGGGAAATTGGAAGATACTAAGGATATGGAGAGAAAATCAAGGCTGAAGTTGATTAGAAATTTCAGGCAGGGTAAGACTTGGGATCCTTCTTTAAGTGCAATAGAATGGCTAAGGAGAGTATTAAGGCAATAATGTGGTCTGATTTATGTTTTAGAAGGATTATTCTAGACACTAAAAAATGAATTTATCAAAAAGAGAAAGAGTAGGTACAGAGTCAGCTTGAAGGCCAGTACCATAGTAACAGAAATAGAGTTGGATGAGCTCTGACAGCAGATATGAAAAAGAGCAGATAGATTGGTGACAGATGTTTTTGTTTTTTTAAGTAAATTAACAAGGGCTCCATGGAATGAAGATGAAGTCATCAACAATAATTTGCAGTGCTTTCAGTTTGGTATTAACATATTTGGGAAAGAGATATAATATGGTAAATAATCTTGAACAATTCTAGACCTTTTAGAAAAAATTAAAAGAAACAGACACGGAAGAAAATGCCACTAAAGGTGTATATGAGATACTGAAAGAGGAGAGTACAGATCTAGAAAACTTAAAATTGTTACAGTTAAACAACACTTGGGATTAAGATTGTCAGTGGACACAAGGATGCTATAGAAGAAGTGATTCTTAGAGGTCCAGCTCTAAGAAGTTCCAAGAGAAGTTATGAATACTTTCTTCTCTATCATTTTCTCAGAGGATTCAAGATTTACCTGCAGTTATTGAGCAAGTTTAACCTTTGGAAAGTCATTCCCTTCAGCTGTCTGTTTCCTTAATCTTAAAAGAGGATAAATAAAGAGATACACCTCATCGAGCACTGGACAGATTTAGTTTCTGAACCAAATGATAAATTTAGTCTTTCCTTGTTTTGTTAGTGGAAAGAAATCACATAGCTTGAGCAAGTCTGTGAAAGATTGAGGATTAACAGCTGAGATTTACTCTCTGATAGTAACTTGAGGATTTGTGAAGACAATTTCTGAAAGCAATTAACACTTGGCAAATAACACTTCAGTAAGCTTCAAGAGAATTTTTTTTCCCAAAACACTAAAATTGTTGCTAGAAAGAAAAGCATGAAACTTTCCAGCATGGTTGTATATATGATTAAAAATTTAACCATTATAAATGATGTCTAATTTGAGTTAACTGAGAGAAGTCTGATGTGAGTTAATAAATGCCTACAGAACATAATCCCTTTTAAAATGAAGTTATACTACCATTCATATAATTTCTCAAAGTATCAAAATAACTGTTATATACTGTACCACCAAATGTGTTTAATAAGTTGGAAAGGATAATTTTAAATTAGTAAATACCATTATTTGCAAACATTTGTGAATGCATTTAAATTACTTCTTAGAGCATGATAAAAACAGGTTTCATGTAAATGATATTTACCTTCAATAAATATACAAAAGTCAACAATAATCTTTATTATCATAAAGAATATGTAAATACTATTTTTCATCTTCCTCTGAATTAAAACCAATTTCAAGACATTTTGATTTATGTTAATCAACTACTATATAAAATATTATTCAATAATATTTTATTAAATGTGCATAATTTTAAAGGCAGATAAAATACAGTGTCTATTAATGAGGTCCTTTCTATTTAGATATATTAAAGCTAAAAATGTAAATCAGTTTTTAAATTGGCATAAAAATAACAAAGTATTAAAATTAGAAACTATGTAAACCTTTTATTTGACATATTTCTTTAATACTTTCTAATCAGCTAAAAATATCTTTATTTTTACACCCAAGGGTAATAATTTATGTATAAAGTATATATTTTTCTAATATGAGTTCTGTTTTGTGTGTGCCAGTTCATTAGAACACACACAGACAAACCCAGGAGGTAATTTTAAATAGTCTATGTTATTTTTCCTGGAAGAATAAAGAGTAAAATGCTAATAGATATTTGTTCTGTTGTTCTACAAGCTGTGAAATAAATTGTGCATTATATACTATATAACTAGCTTAGAGTAACAAAATCCAGGAGGGGGTAAACTCTAATAGCTATACACAAATATAATTTTTCTATATAAAGTCAAACAATATTTGTAGGCATATATTTGTTACCATATATTGATATTCATGCTGCAATTTATAAAAGTCTTATAAAGTGTTTTTCTCTAAGAATCTATTATTTCTATTAGAAATTTTATTTATGAAAACTCAGGTCATTCCAGAATATCATATTCGCAACTTTGTAATGCTGAAAGCAAAAACAATGTAGAAATATATTAAACAAAATCTCATATGTAGACCTTCAAAAGATTCCATTCTTTGCATGCAATATTACTAATCTCTAGATACTCCTTACCTTATCAGTATCATATACCTATGCTTGCATGTAAAAAATATTAACCCATGAAATCTCCAGGAACTTTGCTAGAAAGCCTACATTAACTTGAATGCCTTCAACACATGGTCCATTTCCCTGAACAATATCAGCTATTGCATCCTTATCTGTTGAAACTTCTTTACAAGGCAGTTAGGCATTTATGAATATGTTTCCAAGTGCAGTCCTCAACCCTCTCCTTTATACCACAGGGAAGAAAGATTAGATGTTGGGATAATCTGTCTCTATCCTTGTTCAGTGTTCCCTCCATCTGGAATATCTTCTCTATGGATAAAGTGATTCAATCACTGTGGATAAATCCAGGTACAATGTCTCTGGAGGTATCACTAGTATCTCAGTTTCACCCTCATTTATGTTTGCTTTATCCTTTCCTCCCATAATATCCTGTATATGTTGCTAGCATTATATCACACAAAATGCAGTGCATGTATCTTAATAGGCTGTGTTTGAACAGTTCTAGGTTTCCAAAAATATTGGGTGGAAACTGTACATATTTCCCGTCTATACCCTCATTTCCAATCCAAATTCCCCTATTTGAAATTCTTTCATTAGTATAGTACATTTTTAAACAATTGATGAATTGATATTGACATATTACTTTGAATAAAGACTATAATTAGTACTAGGATTCACTCTTTGTGTTGTATATTCTATGATTTTAATAAACGTAAAATGACATTTGTCCACAGTATCATGCAGAATGATTTCACTACTCTGAAAATTCCCTGCATTGTATATGTTCATCTTTTCCTCCCTCTTCATGAATCCCTTGCAACCACTGATGTTTTCATAGTTTCCACAGTTTTGTCTTTTCCAAAACAGTGCATGTATCTTACATGCAGTCATGTATTTGGAATCACACAGTAAGTAGGTAGCTTTCTCAGATTGGCTTCACTTAGCAATATACACTTAAGCTTCCTCTATTTGTTTTCATGGTTTGATCTGTCAATGTTTTGTAGTGCTAAATAATATTCCATTGTAAGAACATACTACAGTTTGTTTATCCATAGATTTACTGAAGGAAATATTGATTGCTTCCAATTTTTGGCAACTATAAGTGATGCTGTAATAAATATTTGTGCAGGTTTTCATGTAGACATAATTTTCAACTCATTTGGGCAAATATGAAGTATCATGATTAAGCTGGATCATATAGTTATAGTATGTTTGGTTTTATAAGAAATTGCCAAAGTTTCTCTCAAATTGACTATATGATTTTGCACTCCCAATAGCAATGAACAGGAGTTCCGGTTGATCCGCATCCTTATTAGCATTTGCTGTTGTCCGTGTCTTGGATTTTAGCCATTTTAATATGTGTGTAGTTGGCATCCCATTGTTGCTTCGGTTTGCAATTCCTTAATTACACATGCTGCTGATCATCTTTTCATAAGCTTATTGTCATATGTATAACTTCTCTAGGGAGGTGCATGTTCATATTTTTGGTCCATTTTTAATTGTTATTTGAACTTTAAGAATTCTTTGTCTATTTCTGATACCAGTCCTTTATCAGATATATGCTTTGCAAACATTTTTCTCCCATTCTATGTGTTGTCTTCTTTCTTCTTAATAGGGTCTTAAAAATAATCTTTCAAAGTGTTATTTACTCAGTTGTTTTAGTACATATATGCTACATCTATTAAGATTTTTCTATTCTTTGAGTTTGATAGATTGTGTCTTACATAGGCATAATTCATTTCACCTGATTTTTCAAAGCTGTAGACATAGTTTTATAAATTCCTTTATTATAATTCCTTTATTACCATTTACTGCCCATAATATTAAAAGTAATAGCCTCTCTTGCATCTCTGATGTTAGTAATTTGTGTCTTTTTTTAAACCTCACTAATAGCTTATTTATTTTATTGATCTCTCCCAAGTACCAGCTTTGGGTTACGTTGACTTTTATTTGTTGTTTTCCTTTGACTTATTTCCATTTAATTTTATTATTTATTCTTTCTTTTTGGATTTATTTTCTTTTCCTAATTTCCTAAGGTAGAAGCATAAAGTATTGATTTTAGATCTTTGGACTTTCTCAATACATACATTCATGTCTACAATTCTTCCTCTAAGCACCAATTTTGCTACATCCTACAAATTTTAATAATCTTTTGTTTCACTTCCAATTTCTTTGAAATATTTTTAAAATTTCTCTTTGACCCATGTGTTATTTAGAAGTGTATTTTAGAATCTCACAACATTTTTGAGTTCTCTTTCTTTCTGTTATTTGTTTCTCAATTACATTGTGCTCCATAGGCATACTTTGTATGATTCCAATTTTTAAATGTTTTTTAAGTTATGTTTTTGGGGCCCAGATTGTAGACATATAGTTTAATGTTAATCATGAGCTTGAAAAGAATGTATACTAAGGCGGATATTTGTATATTTGTCAGAAATATTGTTCCATAGATGTCAGGTCCAGCTGATTGACATGCTGCTCAGCTACACTATGCACTTAGTGTTTCTGTTGCCAGATCCTTTAATAACAGAGATGTATTGAAGTCTCTAACTATATTCATAGATTAACCTACCTTCCTTGCAGTTCTATCAGCTTGCTTTTTATTGTATACTTTCATGTTCTGTTGTTGGACTCATACACATTTAGGAATTTTTAGTCTTCTTGGAGAGTTGATTCCTCTGTCTGTGTAATGCCCCTGTCTATTCGTAACAGCTTTGTTCTCTCTATATTCTGCTTTGTTTGAAGTTAGTATAGCTAGTCCAGTTTCCTTTTGACTAGAGTTAGCATGACATATTTTTCTCTAGCTCTTTATCTTAAATCTATCTGTGCCTTTATATTTAAAATATGCTTCTTGTAGACAACATATAGTTTGGTCTTATGTTGTTTATCCATTCTCTCTTTTTTGACCAGTGTACATAGAACATTACATGAACTGTAGTTAATGTAATTGGATTGATAACTGTCATATTTCTTGCTATTTTCATTACTCTTTTTCCTTGTTCTTATCCTCTACTTTTTTTTTCTGCTTTCTCTAGTCTGAGTTGAGCAATTAAAATTATTTTATTATATTCTCCCCTCTTAACATATGTCATGCCATTTTTTTGGTTTTATATTTTGAAGTAATTACTGTTGGGTTATAATACATAAACAATCATAATTAAATAATGGACATGCAACCTGAGTCCTCCTCAAATTTCACTATTACTTCATAAATAATAGAAGTATCTTCTAATAAAATATTTCTAATTCTTCCTTCCCATCCCTCATGCTGACATTCATTTACTTGTATGTAAGTTATAATCACCAAACATATTGTTGCTATTATTATTCTGAACAAACTGATATATGTTAGATTAAGACTAAAATAATTAAAATATTTACATCCATTTACTTCATCTCTAATGGTCTTCCTTTCTTTTTGAAGATCTGAATTTCTGACCTATACCATTTTTCTTCTTTCAGAACAATTTCTTTTAACATTTTTTGCCACACAAATCTATTGGTGACAATGTCCTCATTTCTTGTTTTCCTAAGAAATTCTGTATTTCTCCTTTACTTTTGAAGGTTAATTTGGATGTATACAGAGTTCTGGATTGAATTTTTTAATTTAGAGTTTTAAATGTTTTATTCCACCATTATTGCTTGTGTAGTTTCTGAAGACAATTTCAATGCAGCTCTTACACTTGGTCCCCTATAGGCAATGATTCCCCAAACCCACCCCAGTTTCTTCAAGATTTTCTCTGTCTTGATTTTCTGAAGTTTAGTAGGATATGTCTAGGTGAAGACTTTTATTTTCTGGTTGGTGTTTTCTAAGATTTCTGAATCTGTGGTTTGGTATCCTTAATTTTAGAAAATTCCTAGTCATTGTCAATTCAAGAGTCTATTTTCCTCTTTTCTCACTCTGGCATTTCCATTATACATATTTAACCATTTTGTTAACTACCCCAGGTTTTGAATATTCTGTTGCCTTTTGTAAAATTTTATTTTCTCTCTTCATTTCTATTTTAGAACTTTCTACTGACATTTGCTCAGTTTCACTCTTTACATGGCTGTGTCCAATGTATTTATGAGTATTCCTTAGCCTTCCTGGAATTTAAAGCTCTCAAACTTGCCTCAATGGAGGCTCCATTCATCTGTCAATTACAATTTATATTTTTCTATCCTAATCCTGATTCCTGAGCAAATTTCTGCTTTTGAGCTTCTGCTCTACCATGTTGTGAATCTCTATATCTGCCTATCTCTCGCTCCAGCTTGAGAGGCAGTAGTTTGTCCTGCATCCTTAATTTTCTGGGTGATCTAAGGTGAGCAGTTGAAAAATAGTTTTCAGTTCAGCTTTTTTTTCATTGTAAGGATGGCAATGATGATTCCCAAACTCCTTACATGCCACACAAGGACCAGAGATCCCGCAGGTATCTTTTCATGTATTTCTTGTATAGGTATATTTCTTAACATGTAATCCTGGGACCTTTGAAAAATCGTAAAGTCATGCAGTCTATATAGAATGAAAGAATCCATTTTCTTCATTGCTTAGCATTAATGTCAAGATAAATTCCTTGAAAGCTAGGAGATTATTTTTTGTATACTTAATATGACAGTACCCAACATATAAAGGTATTTTCAGTGAATAAGTCATTTAAATTTATTTTAAAGCATGTCTTTGTGGTCTCTATCAGTATGTCTGGATATGCTCAAACTTCAATGCAAAAGAACAAGATGCACTAAAATAAACCACCTTTTAATTACATCACATCATGCCTAGCAATAAGATAGACACTACAGAATAATTAATGACCACTATGAAGATGATGAGACATTAAAGTGTGTTCTCATAAGCAGATAACTTTTCCATTTTGAAATATCTCCACTTATCTCTTTGCAGGAAATAATTAAAACTAAATTGATAAACACAAATTAAAATGGGTGAAGATAAAGAGTTATATTTTGTCAAGAAACAGTTAGATGGTTCTAGTTACTTTACAGTCTTTCTTTTGCTGCCTAGTCTCAATCTATAAAGACTGGATTCCTAGGGTACAAAATGTCTGTCTTTATGCTTCCTCACCATTTAGCATCCTCATGAGGAGATTCACCACAGAGTTCTTCAAAGGGGAGCAATTCAGCACCCCAGGGCCAGTCCAGCAGCACTGCTTCCCAAACCATCATCAGACACTTTTAAGGATGAACAACAGCTCCCCAGGAGGTGTAGTGCAAATCCAGCCCTTTAAACTCATTTACTTTAATTGCGTAACATTTTAAATACTGCACGCCAGTGAGAGGCAGGTGGATCAGCAGGTGCAATGTGGCGATCTGCCAATAATGGCATCAGAAAAACAGTCCCTCACAGAGGCAAGAAGCAAGAGAGACTCAGTGAAGAACTCCTCTGAGCTTAATGTCTATTTCATCCGGTAATTGCAGCAGAGGGGAGGATTTCCAAGCAATCTAAACCAAAGCAGTTTTATTCATTTTTAGCTATGGCTTTTTTTTTAAAACAAGGGAGAAGTTCTCAGAAATAGAATTTTAGTCCTCATGCAGCCAAGTCCTTCCTGCATTGGCCCTACTAAAGCTTGTTTAAGGGTAAAAATGTTAAAGAAGAGAAATGTAGAACAAAAAGCTATATTTAAGAACCTTTATCTGGGGAAAATATAAAACATACTACATCAATTTTTATTTGATTATTGATTTAACCTGAGAAAGATTGGATGGCAAATTATTTATTAAAGGAATTCATGACAATAATCTCTAAACTAATAACCCCATACCATATTAAATTCCATTTCTCCTTTCCCGGGCACTCTTTCTATACAAGAAAATAAACAATACAGATAAATTACAAAAAGGAAGAGTAACCAAGATAGAAATAAAAATAGCAAAAGTTAGTTAGCTATAGAAAGAACCAAATAGAAAATTGGACCTACATAAATAAACACAGATTTGTTGACTCTATTTTTCTGCTGCTTATTTGCTTAAGGAAAACAGTAAATCCTGATAAGTACTGTTTGGTTGGTTTGTTTTTAATCACAGACATTGTTGATTAATTGATTATTTGTATTTTGACCAAACTGAGCTACAATGATAAAGCAGTGTTGAGGGGATAGCAGTGGATTTTTATATGTTGAATGCCATTTCAATTGGAGGTTTTCCTTCCAACAAAGTACCACTCTTTTGAAGTCTACACAAAGCTGGCAGTTAGTAGAGTATCATCATGTACCATTTCTCCAAATCAGTTGCTCAAAATAACCTAGAGTAAAGCAGAAAAAGGAAACTAGTAGAGAAGAGATGCTAAATTTTGATGTAGATTATTTGCAGGCCCTGCAATATGTAGTTCTTCAGTTTTGTCTACATATTCTAAAGACAGGTTTAATTTGTTCTACACTTAATTTGTGTTCACTGAGGCTCAGAGGTGTTATCCCCATACACACAGCTATTGATGGTGCAGAATACTTTCAAATGATTTTATCTTTCTGCCACAGTGAGTTATTTGGTTGGAACATATGCTTTGTGAGATATATCAATAATTGAATTTAGGGATTGTGTGAATGGAAATGAGGTTTCCTCCTTGTATATATTTTATTATCAAGATGATGGAAGTAGTGAAAACCTTAGGAAGAGACAGATCTGTAGAAAAGTAGAGTCATCTTAAGAGTTCTGCCTACATGTAAGCTGTAAAGAGATGCAGTTGGCTAGGCTTGCACTAATTTATGCTTTTTATTTCTATAATTTCTATCAATAAAAGTAATTGGGCCACCTGAGAAATCAGAAAACATCTCCAACTTTTAAAATTATTTTATTGGTGCATTACAGTTATACATAATACTGGGTTTCATTTTGGCATAATGATACATACACGGACATTTAAGTCCCCAGAGTATCCTTTTTCCTTCCTCTCATTTCCCCCTTTCTCCTTCCTCTATTCTACTGGTACTCCTTCTATTTATTTTTTAAATTGGTGTTTTATAGGTTTTTGTAAAGGTGAAATTCACTGTGGTGTATTCATGTATGAACCTAGCACAATTTTGTTAATTTCATTCATCTCCCTTTTCTCATTCTTCCTTCTTCTTTCTCAATCCATTTCTCTACCCCACTGATCTCTCCTCTATTTTCATAAAATCCACCCCTTCTTTTCCCTTATTTTGCCCTAGCTAGTATGGCTCATTTCATTTAGCATTATGTTCTCAAGTTTTATTCATTCATAAACAAATGATGTAATTCTATTATTTATTTATTTATTCCAATAAAGCTCTATTGTATATATATATACCATAGTTTCCTTATCCATTAATCTGTTGATGAGCATCTAGCTTGGATCCATAACTTTGCTATTGTGAATTGTGCAATATAAATAAATGTCAATGTGTCTGTATCACTACAGCAAGCTGATTTTAGTTCTTTTAATAAATACCAAGGAGTGGGAGAGCTAGGTCAGATAGTGATTCTATTCCTAGTGTTTTGAATAATTTTCATACTATTTTCCAAAATAGTTCTACTAATTTGCAGGAATCCCACCAATAATTTATCAGTGTACTTTTCCTCCATATCCTCACCAACATTTATTATTGATGGTATTCTTGATGATTGCCTTTCTAACTAAAATGAAATAAACTCTCATATTTTTTGATTTGCATTTCCCTGACTGCTAGAGATATTGAACATTTTTTCTTGTATTTATTGGTCATCTGTGTTTCTTCTTTAGAGAAATATCTGTTTAATTTATTTGCCCATATATTGATTGTTATTTGTTTTTTGTTTTGTTTTGTTCAGTTTTTTGAGCACTTTATATATTCTGGATATTAGTCCCTGTCAGAGGAACAGCTGGCAAAGATTTTCTCCCATCATGCCAGCTTTCCCCTCACACTCTTTATCATTTCCTTTGCTGTACAGACAACTCCTCTCATTTAAATACATCCATTTCTTAATGTTCTCACAGCTTTTTAAAAACATAATGGCCACTGTACTATCTAATGTTTTCTGTTAATTTTATGCACCTTCCTTACAAGTCAACATTCTTATAATGCATATCCATGTACATGTCGGAGCACTGGCAAGAAAACAGGCAGAATAGGGACATAAAATACATCTATTTCACACCAAAATAATGATGATGCTAAAAATGAGGTCAGAAAAGGCCACTTGAATAATGAATCATTATACATATCATAATTGTACTCCCACGTAGCAGATCCTAAAAACCTGTGCTTAGAACTGCAGTTTGTATCATTCTTCTAAACGTGTCTAGAGTGAGTTATTCCCCTTTTTCCAATGTTCAAAACTCTCTCTGATAATATTACAGATAATATTAGAGCATTTCTCCTCTCTGCTCTGGCACTCCTAAGGCCTTGACTCTCGGATCAGGAATCCTAAGGCTAAGTCAGGCAGATGTAAGAGGAGCATTCCTGAGCATTGGTGAGGACTCCTAGAAACCACAGGTCTGTTATGTAGAGATTAGATATTTCTTACAGGTATTTGGTAAGAGCAAATGATTAGGGTAATGTCAGTAGTGCTTTGTCAGTTGAGGAGAAAGATGTTGGGCAAAAGATTATCCAAATCACTCTCAGATTCTCTCATCCCAATCATAAACAGTTTAAAAGTCATTTGATTACTTCATGAAGAAGTAAAAAAAAGAAAGAAAGAAGGAAGAAAAGGAGAAGGAAAGAATAATTTAACTCTTTTGCATTAGCTGAAGTGCCAGGTAAAAATACAGACAAAAAACTACACTCCCACACACATAAACAAAAGCAGCTGAAACCAAGAGCAAAAATCACATGGACTTAAAACATAAATTTGATATTCCTGATTCTTAGTTACATAGCATTAGAGTTTTCTGAAGTATTTATATGGCAAAAATGATCAGAGATATAAAAGAAGTCACAAATGGTAGGTTAATTTTGGTTACAAGGGAAAGTTACTAGAAATAGGGCACTGATAAATCTAAGAATATTAAAAGAAGAATTGAGATATAAATTTTTTTCAAACAGTGAGTTTTGAGGTCAATAAATTACTTGTCATTCATAGAGAATAACTAAAAGAATCAATAAGGGTATACTTTGAATGAAGGAGGTTAAATCCAGAGGAAAGGCCTAGGATAAGAGAATCAACAATAAGGAAATTATTAAGTACTTATATGGGGTAAATTAAAATAAGTAATAAGCACAAAAATGTGTAATAGCAGAATTTGAGGGTAAAAATAAAGGTAGAATTGAAATGATGTAAAAATATTATTGAAATTTGGGGGAGATAATTTTAAAGGAATTTAGAAAAAAGAGGGTGTGCAGTTTTTTTGCTTTTAAAATATGCTTCAAGCTAAAAGTTTATGTTCACATGCTAAAAGCAAAAAAACTAGTAAAATACAATTTCCAGACCAATAGTGGGAAAATAATGTAGACTTTAAGGAAATGCAATAAGTTCAGTTAAATCTCAGAGATGAATATAGAAAAACAAAAGAAACATTAAATTGTAAGTGAGAAGAAGAAAAGAAAAAACATGGTAAGAATAGAATCGATCAGTTCTATAATCATATTAACTATAAATGGATTAACATTACTTAAAAGATCAAGATTCATTGACAAAAGGACAAGAAAAAATCCATACCTAATGTGTTTATAACTGATACACCAAAACCATAACAACAGAAAAGGAATTAAAATTTTAAAAGGACAAGAAAAATATACTAGAAAAACATAATGAGAAAAAACCTTGGAGTACCAATATGACAGTTAATCATAGATTTTAGTCTATATACTTAACTAGGGGTAATGAGAGTCATTAATTCCTCATAAAAGATATAACAATAGAAAAGAATCCTAAACAGAAAGTGACATTCACAGCGGATATGGGGCTTTTTAGCACACTTCCAACAGTAACTGTTGAATATAGCAACAAAATACATCAATAACTTTATAGATGATTTTATCAATACAATTGACAAGCTTGGTATCAAATACTTATGTTAGAATGTATCAGGAAGTCAGAGAAGGCACTTTTTGTTCAAGCATACGTTATTTTGATAACCTATGAAAAATCTCCATGAATAGGGCAAATTAAATGACAGTTTTATATTCTTAATATAATTAAACAGAAGCCTAAAAACTGAAAGACAAATATACACAATATGTCAAATTTGTGAAATATACCTTTAGTGATTTAGAGAAATTTCTTGACTTTTAGACATGCAGATATGTTAGAAATATCAAGTCCAAAAAGCTAGAAAATTATAATAGAAATTATAATACAAATTTTATAATATAAACTAAGAATAAAAATTATAGGAAGAAAAATTATAACAAAATATAACTCAAGAATAAATATTGTCATAGAAAATATAACCCGACAATAAAAATTATAAGAAGAAAAATATAATAGAAAAATTGTAACTCAAGAATAAGGAAATAAACAACATAAAGATTGAAAAAGTAATTTAAAAGTAAATAAGCTATAACTAGTTCTAATATAATAAGCAGACTCCTATCAATATTTATCATGAAAAGTAAAAAGCACAACATACAATGATTAAAATAAATGAACCATACCTGTAGTTACAACTGAGTTTTAAAATATCATGTAATTTTGTTGGGAAGCATGAAACTTAAGTTTGTAAGAGGATGTCCAGGAAAACAAATTATGGAAAATGAACATTAGCAAATATATAACCTAAAGAGGTATATTTTCTTTAAAAATTCAATTCATCTTTAAAAATGTATAGTTAACCACTTGCCTAATAGTCTTACAGTTCAGTTAACTCAATATTTCAATAAACATATATCAGTAGCCTCCATCTGATTACAATGCTCTAATGAATTAAAATGAAAGTAGATCTACTTATCAATATTTTTGACATTGATTCTGATATAAAAACTAGAAAAGGACAGCCAGAAGGAAGATAAGGATAAGATGGCTACTTTTAAAGATAGATGACAATTAAGCAGTAGAAATCAAGAGATGCCTTAAAATCATTGTTTTTATTTTAAGGTTTAACATTAAAAATATTTTAATCACACAAAATAAAGTTATATGTACATTCCACAATAATCTCAGTAAAATCATTCAATTCATTTATACAAATTTGAGAAGTAAAAACTTAGAAGACTAGCTATTAGCTAGCCATACAAATATATTAGATTATTATAATAATACTATTCTAAGTAAAGTGATTTAGATAATAAATTACCCACTTTAGAAGTACATTAGTAAGAACAGGGCAAAGGTGCACAATACCATTCTATTTATCATTTTGTTGTTTCTTCTGCCATTGCACTAGGTGACAAAACAGACAGAAAAAACATATCAAAATTGAAATAAAAAACTAAAATTATTTGCAAATAACATGACATAAGCATAGATGATCTGAGATGAACAAAATAAGAAACTTTGCAAGTTTTTACTTATAGAATCAATACTAATAAATAAAAATAAAAGTTAGGTAATAAATCAGAAGTTCCAATTTAGGAAAATTAGGTTTAAAAAGCAATACACTGGCTAATATAGTTAAATATAAAGAAAACAAGATGACTAATATAGACATTAAAGAATAAAAGGATACTATGCCAGCATTTGTAGTTGTGAAGACCCAATGTCATTAAGACAAATTAGCCAAGATTTATTTTGAATTCAATTTCATTGTAATTAAACCCCCCACTGGAGTTATTGTCAGACAAAATGCATAGGAAATACCTGGGCTAACCTTTCTTTTATGGAGCAATAAAAGGTTATTGAATAAATCTGGATCAGCTGTGTTTGTGGGAAAACACTCCAGATACATGTTGGTCAGAAAAGCTTTTTAAAATGTCAGTACAATTTAAATGATATATCCTCCTGACCCTGAAAAAAGCAATTTTATATGAAATCATTCTTACAAGTAAATAATAAAGAAAATTGATAATAAATCAGTTATATTAAAAGTAAACATTAATGACAGAAGTTGCCAAAAGCAAAATTAAAATCCATCCCTCAGTTATGAGAATATAATTCAAAGTTTGCAATAAATATAGGACTGATGTGCAGAATATTTTAAAAATTTCTGCATCTTATAGAGGGAAGGAGGAAGAGTGTGATAGTCATCAGTTTCCTACTGCAACCAACATAACTGAGAAGAACAACTTAGAGAAGTAAAGATGTATTTTGGCTGATGGTTTCAGAGGTTTCAGTCCATGGTTAGTCAGCTCCATGACTTTGGGCCTCAGGTGAGGCAGAACACCATGGTGGAAAGAAGGAAGGAGCTAGGGACAAGATATAACTCCCAAGAGCATGCCCCCCATAAACTACTTCCTCCAACAATACCTATAATTTACACAATCTCCCAGTAAAACATGAAAATACTTATCTATCCAATGGATTAATCTACTAATGAGGTCAGAGCCTTTTTTTTTTTATACTGAGGATTGAACTCAGGGGTACTCGACCACTGAGCCACATTCCCAGCCCTATTTTGTGTTTTGTTTAGAGACAGGATCTCACTGAGTTACTTAGTGCCTCCCCAGTGCTGAGGCTGGCTTTGAACTTGCAATTCTCCTGTCTCAGCCTCCAGAAGTGCTAGAATTACAGGCCTGTGCCACTGTGCCTGGCCAGAGCTTTCTTGATCCAACCAGTTCCCAAAAGCCTACCTCTGAACATTGTTGCATTGGGGACCCAGCCTTTAGCCCATGAATATTCATGGTACACTTCATATACAAATCCTAACAGAAGAAGAAGTGAACAGATGAAATTATTATTTCACAGAAGAAGTTGATCAGGCTAAGAACATAGTCAAAATTATTTGATCTCACTTTAAAATGTAAGCCAAAACACAATATCGCACCTACTATTCAAGCACAAATTTTAAAGATTTATGACACAAATGTGCAAAGATGTAGAGTAGCAGCTCTAATGTACATTTCATAAAATTTTTAGAAAAGAATTACTACCTTGAAGTAGTAATTTGACAAATTTAGTAAAGTTTAAATGTATATTTAAGACAGACATTTACTTTCCAATATCTAGCCAAGAGAAACATATATACCCCATAATAAAATATATGGAAATTATTTAGACAAATTCTGCATGATTACCTTAGAAGAAAAGGGAGATTGCATTAAGAAAAACTGTGTAAAGGCTTCAAATATTTCTATAATTATTAAAAAATATAAACAAATAATACAAATATGCTCAAATACTATGGTTTGTTAAAACTTATTCATGACTGATAGGTGTCCATTATATTTCTGTTCTCATATACTTGAAATATTTTATTACTAAATATAGCTTGGAAAGATAAAAGCATGCTCTTTGTTTAGATGGTTACAATGCACACAATATATTAACACATTCTAATTTGTAAGAATCTCACAAAACAGAAATTCACAAGGATAGGAATCCAGAATCTAATGCAAACATTGGGATTAGAATTAGATAAATTGTATTCCACCGTGGAATGAGACAGGGAGGTTGATCTTTGTTGATCTGTCGTCTCATATACACCCTGTATGAGTGGCAGAGTCCTCTCTCATCCCAGAGTGTAGGGATTTGGGCAGTGCTAGAAGTCACTGATAATACCAAGGCAGGATGGACATCTTTCCTTCCCAGAAGACCACTTATTCTGTCAGGAAGATTGACACATGCCTTTCCCCTTCTTACTGAAAACAAAGAAGAGGTGGTAGGAAGGGAAAATGTATAACCGGAAAAAAGAGAATTTCAAACCTTTTTCTCCCCATTGCCAACAGACGTTACAGAGTGCCTGACAATTAACCTCAACTATTATAAGTACCAAATAGAAAATGAAAAATGTTTAAGGAAGAATAACACAGTAATAGAAGAAATGAAACTGGAACAGAATAATGTCCTAACTCCAGCAGAATTTCATAATTTAGAACAGTGTTCAGATTTAAATAACTTTATCAATATGTTCAGAGAAGTCACTTTGAAAAACAGTCAGGTATGATGATAAAAGAGATGCTTATGAAAAGAATACCAACTAGATATTCTAGAAACTGTGTATGTGGATACATGCCCACAAATGTAAAATTTTCAAAATAAAATACTTAGCAGATTAGCAGAATCGTAGTGCAGGATATATACAGCTGAAAAATGAATTATGATCAGGAAGACAAAACTGAAAATATCTGAAAATGGACCACAAGTCTATAAAGAAAATAAGTTAAGAAAGAAAGCCAAAGGGGAAAAAAGTCTGATTTACTATTTCTGATCATTCTTTTATGAACAGTCATTCAAGAGGGAGATACCACAACAAATGAAAGGCTGAATAAAAATAATAGAAGGTCATTTTGTTTGAAGTAGGGGGTATGCAGATGATTAAGTGGACTCATTCATTGAGTGAATTCAGAAAGATGAATAAGAAATGAACAGAAAGATATACACCTAAATATGCATCATTGTAATGAAATTTCAGAATTTTAAGGATAACAGAAATGACTTGAGAGGAAATATGGGAATCTGAAAAGGAATAAGCACCACACTGAAGTAAGATTTCTTATCATCAAACTGAAGAAAGCAAGACAATGGACCAAATTGCATCCAAACAGAGAAGTGCAGAACATTGAATAAGGGTGTATTAGGGACAATAAACAGTCATATATCCATAGCTATTTTCCACATTGTGTTGATTAAAGCAGATAACTCTGGTTGAGAAAATAATCCAAATGTCTTAGAATCTGTACTGATCTCCTCTACATTAGAAAGGAAAAATCTATATCCCCTGTCAAAGTTAACTGTATTTATTTGAGTAACTGGAAGAAGACATTCCATTTTAAAACACAATTTTATAATCTTAATGATCATTTTCACCAGAAGCTGGATAGAAATCTCATACATTTTACATGATTGCATTCATAACACAATTTGGATGATTGGACCATTCAAAATAATTTAAAGTGGATTGAAAAATTCTGTCCTAAATTTTATAGGAGGAAACTCCTGCTAATTTGTGATAGACTCACTAATTAGAATGCATCTTAGACATAAAATTGTATGAACATATTCTTTCTAGAACTATAGATCCATTTCTACCATTTTAATTTTAAGCAAATTTTAATTAAAGAAAACACTTTGTTTTAATATTAAAAAATTTAAATTTTGAAAATTCACATTATTTTCTTCAATGTTCTCATTTGCATGTTTTGGCCAAAGTCAATAAGTCTCCTCCAGGTTTAAAACGATGAGACAAGCAGAATTTGACTTTGTCAACTCCACTAAACACTTGCAAAACTGTGTTATATAAAGTATAAATTGGTCTTTGCTTTTTAGTAGGCACACTAAGCAATTTCCTTTTATTCAAATTAGGTCATTATGCATTATTTTCCATGTCCAATATAAATTTCCAGAGTATTTGCTTGCATTTTCATAGGAATAATATATATATAAATTTTCTTCTCACTGGGAAAGACAGGTGAGGAAGAACTCTTAAGCTTTAATGTTAATTATTTTAGTAGATCTAAAAGAAAATATGCATCATCAAAAATTTGTATGCTATGTTAAAATGAATATTACCATTTGGACAAGGCTTAAGCCCATTGAGTGTATACTAAATTATTGATACAAAACATTTTCACATCTGGCTTATTTCACTGTAAGAATAAAAACATTTAAAAAAGCTAAAAAGTAGTTTTTGTTCAGGCATGAATGGATTCTATCTGGATGTACATTGGATCATTTGTATCTTTGTTAATTATAATATAATTCTAATTTCAAAATAATAATTTCAATCTAAATTTGTTTTGCAAGAAAAATAGATGTAATATATGTGTAAGTAGCAAAAATCCCTTTTTTGTTTATTTTTTGTTTTGTTCTTATTTTATTTTTAATATTTGTTCTAATTAGTTATACATGACAGCAGAATACATTTTGACTCATTGTACACAAATAGAGCACAACTCTTCATTTCTCTGGTTGTACACAATGCAGAGTCAAACCAGTCATGCAATCATACATGAGCATAGGGTAATAATGTCCATCTAATTCCACCATCTTTCCCAACTCCATACTCCCTCTCCTCTTCCTCACTCCCTTCTGCCCAATCCAAAGTTCCTTCATTCTTCCCTACCCAACCCCCATTATGGATCAGAATCCACATATCAGAGAAGACATTTGGCCTTTGGTTTTTTGAACTGACTTACTTTGCTTAGCATGATATTCTCCAACTCCATGCATTTACCTGTAAATGCCATAATTTCTTCTTCTTCAAGGCTCAGTAACATTCCATTGTGTTTATTTACCACAATTTCTTTATCCATTCATCTGTTGAAAGGCATCTAGGTTGGCTCCACAGTTTAGCTATTGTGAATTGAGCTGCTTATAAACATTGATGAGGCTGCATCACTGTAGTATGCTGATTTTAAGTCCTTTGAGTATAAACTGAGGAGTGGAATAGTTGAGTCAAATGGTGGTTCCATTCTAAGTTTTCTAAGTAATGTCCATATTGCTTTCCAGAGTGATTGCACCAATATGAAGTCCCATCTGCAATGTATGAATGTACATTGTTTACCGTATCCTCACCAACAGTTAGTATTGCTTGTATTCTTAATAATTGCCATTCAGACTGGAGTGAGATGAAATCTTAGAGTAGTTTTAATTTGCATTTCTCTAATTGCTAGAGATGATGAACATTTTTTTTACATATTTGTTGATCAATTGTATGTCTTCTTCTGAGAAGTATCTGTTCAGCTCCTTAGCCCATTTATTGATTGTGTTGTTTGGTTGTTTGTGGTTTTTTGAGTTCTTTATATATCCTGGATATTATTGCTCTGTCTGATGTGTATATGGTAAAGATTATCTCCCATTCTGTAGGCTCTCTCTTCACTTTATTGATTGTTTCCTTTGCTGAGAAGAAGCTTTTTAGTTTGAATCCATCCCATTTATTGATTTTTTATTTTATTTCTTATGCTTTAGGAGTTTTGTTAAGAAAGTCAGGTGCTAATATGACATGATGAAGATTTGTATCTATTTTTTCTTCTACTAAGCACAGTGTCTCTGATCTAATTACTAAGTCCTTGATTCATTTTGAGTTGAGTTTTGTGCAGGGTGAGAGATAGGGGTTTAATTTTATTTTGTTGTATTTCCAGTTTTCTCAGCACCATTTGCTGAAGAGGCTATCTTTCTCCAATGTATGTTTTTGGTACCTTCATCTAGTATGAGATAACTGTATTTATGTGGGTTTGTTTCTGTGTCTTCTATTCTGTACTATTTGTACACTGGTCTATTTTGGTGCCATTTTTTACTATATCTCTGTAGTAGTTTAAGGTCTGATATTGTGATGTTTCCTGTTTACTCGTCTTGTTAAGGATTGCTTTGGCTATTCTGGTTCTCTAAGTTTTCCAAATGAATTTTATGATTGCTTTTTCTACTACTATGAGGAACATCATTGAGATTTTATTTTTTTTATTTTTTTATTTTTTTAAAAAAATTATTTTATTAACATGATGAAAAAATTATTTTATTAACATGATGAAAAAATATTAACCCAACAGATAACATTAACATTTACATTCAAGACATTCTTATAAAAGTTACGGATGTGACAGGCTTTCTGCTGTCACTACAATCACTTAACAGAGTTCAGATGCTCTACCTAGTGCAAAAAAGACAAGAAAATTAAGTTTTTCTTTCTCTTTTTATTAATTAATTTATTCAAATGCATTTCAAGTCATAGTACATACATAGAGCTCAATGTTTCCATTTCTCTGGTTGCAAACCAGACAGTCACACTATTTGTGTCTTCATACATGCACCAAGGGTAGTGATGACCATCTCATTGAACCATCATTACTACACCCATTCCCTTTTCCCTCACCCTTCCTCCCCCAGCCCCATCCAGAGTTCCTCCATTTCTCCTGTGTTCCCCATTCCCACCCCCCTTATGTATCAGCATCCACTAATCAGAGAGAGCATTTGGCATTTGGTTTTTGGAGATTGGCTTACTTCACTTAGCATAATGTTCTCCAATTCCATCCATTTAACTGCAAATGCCATAATTTTATTCTCTTTTATTGCTGAGTAATATTCCATTGTGTATATGTACCACAGTTTCTTTATCCATTCATCTATTGAAGGGCATCTGGTTTGCTTCCACAGTTTTGCAATTGTGAATTGTGCTGCTATAAACATTGAAGTGGCGGCATCACTGTACTATGTAAGTGAAATTGCATCAAATCTGTGTAGTGCTTTTGGTAATATGACAATTTTGACTATATTAATCCTGCTTATCCAAGAACAAGGGAGATCTTTCCATCTTCTAGGATCTTCTTCAATTTCTTTCTTTAGTCTTCTATAGTTTTCATTGTAGAGGTCTTTCACCTCTTTTGTTAGGAGAATTCCCAAGTATTTTATTTCTTTTGAAGCTATTGTGAATGGGCTAGTTTTCCTAATTTCTCTTTCAGAGAATTCATCACTGATATACAGTAATTCATCTGATTTATGGATGTTGATATTATATCCTGCTACTTTGCTGAATTCATTTATTAGTTCTCAAAGTTTTCTGGTGGAATTTTTTGTGTCCTCTGAGTATAGCATTATGTCATCAGCAAATAGTGGTAGTTTGAATTCTTTTCCTATGTATATTCCTTTATTTTGTCTGTCTAATCGCTCTGGCTAAAGTTTCAAGGACTATGTTGAATATAGTGGTAAAAGAGAGCATCCCTGTCTTGTTTGAGTTTTTAGAGGGAATGCATCCAATTTTTCTCCATTTAAAATGATGTTGGCCTTGGGTTTAGCATAGATAGATTTTACAGTGTTAAGATATGTTCCTACTATCCCTAGTTTTTCTAGCATTTTTAACATGAAAGTATTTTGTCAAATGCTTTCTCTGAATCTATTGATATAATCGTATGATTCTCTCTTTAAGCCTATTAATGTGATGAAGTATGTTTATTGATTTCCATATGTTGAACCAACCTTGTGTCCCTAAGCTGAACCCCACTTGATCATGGTGAACTACCTTTTTAAAATATGAATTTTCATGCAATTTGCCAGAATTGTATTGAGAATTTTTTTGTCTATGTTCATGATGGATATTGGTCTGAAGTTTTCTTTTTTTGATGTATCTTTCTCAGGCTTAGGTATCTGGGTGATACTAGCCTCATAGAATGAATTTGGAAGGGTTCCCTCCTTTTCTATTTGATGGAATAATTGGCTGAGCATCCATCTGGTCCTTGGCTTGTCTTGGTTGGTAGGCTCTTGATGGCATCTTCTCTTTCATTGCTCAAATTTAATCTGTTTAAATTGTATATGTCCTCCCAATTCAGTTTGAGCAGATCATATGTCTATAGAAATTTGTCAGTGTCTTCAAGATTTTCTATTTTATTGTAGTATAAATTTTCAAAATAGTTTCTAATTAACTTCTGTATTTCAGTAGCTTCTGTCATGATATTTTTTTCTTCATCATGAATTTTAGTAATTGGAGCTTTCTCTTTCTCTTCATTTGTGTAGTTAAGGGTTTATCAATTTTGTTTATTTTTTTCGATGAACCAACTTTTTGTTTTGTCATATTTTTGAATTGTTTCTTTTATTTCAATTTCATTGATTTCAGCTTTGACTTAATTATTTCCTGTCTTCTATTGCTTTTGGTTTTGATTTGTTCTTTTTCTAGGGCTTTGAGTTGTAATGTTAGGTCATTTATTTGTTCACTTTCTACTGTTTTAATGAATGAGCTCAATTCAATGATCTTTCCTCTTAGCACTGCCTTCATGGTGTCCCAGAGATTTTGATATGTTTTATTGGTGTTCTTATTTACCACTAAGTATTTATTTCCTCTGATTTCTTCTGCCATCTTTTTGTCATTTGATAGAATACTATTTAATCTCCAGATGTTAGAGTAACTTCTATTTTTTATTTTATGTTTGATTTTTCATTTCATTTTGTTATGATCTGATAAAGTACAGGATAGTATTTCTAATTTTTTGTGTTTGCTAAGAGTTGCTTTGTGACATAATATGTGGGCTCTCTTTTAGAGAGGGATCCATGAGCTGCTGAGAAGAAAGTATACTTGCCTGATGATGGATGAAATACTCTATATATGTCTGTTGAGTCTAAATGATTGATTGTATTATTTAGTTCTATAGTTCTATTGTTTATTTTTGTTTGGAAGATCTCTCCAGTGGTGAGAGAGGTGTGTTAAAGTCAACCAGTATTGTTATGTTGTGGTCTATTTCATTCCTGAAATTGAGAAGGGTTTGTTTGATGTACATAGATACTCCCTTGTTTGGGACATAAATATTTTACAATTATTGTGTATTGTTGATGTATGATTCCTTTAAGCAGTAAGAAATGTCCTTCTTTATTCCTTCTGACTAACTCTTGCTTGAAGTTCACTTTATCTGATATGAGGATAGAAACCCCTTCTTGTTTACACTATCCACATGAGTAATTTTTGTTTTCATCCTTTCACCTTCAGTCTGTGGATGTCTTTTCCTATGGAAGGAGTTTCTTGAAATCAACATATTGTTGGGCTATTTTTTAAAAAATCCAATCTGCCAGTCTGTGTCTTTTGATTGATGAGTTTAGTCCATTAACATTTGGGGTTATTATTGAGATACTATTTGTACACATTTGAGGTATTATTTGTATTCATTTTGGTTTATTTTGGGTTTTTAACTTGACTTGGTTTCTCATTTGATTGGCTTTTCCTTTAGTGTAGTTCCTTCCTTTACTGATTTTTATTGTTGTTTTTATTTCTTCCTTATGAAATATTTTGCTATGTTCTGTTGTGCAAGCTTTCTTGTTGTAAATTCTTTTAACTTTTGTTTATCATGCAAGATTTTAATTTCATCATCAAATCTGAAGCTTAATTTTGCTGGATATAAGATTCTTGGTTGGCATACATTTTCTTTTAGAGCTTGGTATATGTTGTTCCAGGACCTCTTAGCTTTTAGGGTCTGATTTGAGAAATCAGCTGAGATCTGAATTGTATTCCCTGATACGTAATTTGATGACTTTATCACCTGGCCTTAAAAATTCTATCCTTATTCTGTATGCTAGGCATTTTCATTATAATGTGCTTTGATGTGTATCTGTTGTAATTTTGTGCATGTGTTGTCCTGTATGCCTTTTGTATTTGATTTTCCATTTTATTCTTCAGGTTTGGGAGAATTTTTGATATTATTTCATTGAAAAGATTATGTATCCCTTTGGTTTTATCTCTGTGCCTTCCTCTATCCCAATAGATCTTAAATTTAGTCTTTTCATGTTATCCCATAATTCTTGGAAATTCTGTTCATGGTTTCTTACCGTCTTCACTGTGTGGTCAACTTTATTTTCAAGATTATAAATTCTGTCTTCATTGCCTGAGGTTCTGTCTTCCAAGTGATCTAGTCTGTTGATAAAGCTTTATATTGAGTTTTTAATTTGTTTTATTGTTGCCTTCATTTCAAAGATTTGTTTTTTTTCCAGAATCTCTATCTCCTTATTGAAGTGAACTTTTGCTATCTGCATTTGCTGTATTATCTCTTTATTGAAGTGATCTTTTGCTGCCTGCATTTGCTCTCTTATATTACTTTTTACTTTGCAAATCATTTTAACTATGTACATTCTGAACTCCTTCTTTGACATTTCTTCTACTGGATTCTATTATGGTAGTATCTTGGTTTGTTTGGCGTGCTTTCTTCCCTTGCTTTTCATGTTGTCTGTATGTCTTGCCCTCTCACAGTGAGGATCCACAGTATTACAGTTTCTACCCTATAGACTTATAGTGTCTCTACAGGTTTCCAATATCTCCCCTTTGAAGGAAAGATCAATATTAACAGCACCCAATAAAAATAATATGCAACCTTAGACCAAAGAGCTCCAATTAAGTCATTTACAGTTTTGTCACAATAAACATAAATGATGTGTTTATTACATACAATATAAACAGTAGGTTTGCAAAAGGATCTACAGTTTCTAATGGTGGACAAAGAGTGGGGGGTGTAGCATGTGAAGTTTGTGAGGTAGGAGGTGAGAATATAGAGGTATTAGATAATAGTAAGAGTGAAAGAGGACTCAAAAGAAGTTGGCTGTCAGCAGGAGAAAAGAAAGACATTTGCATGAAAAGTACTTGGTTTCAAAAATAGAAATGTGAGAGCAGGAAAAGAAAGAATCTCTGAGGAAAACTGAGCAATTTTCAATTGTTTGTGTTGGAGTTCAATATCTTCTCTGTTTCCCTTCTCATCCATTAGGTGGAGTTTTCTGGAGTTTGATGGTATCTCTACCCTCAGGATGGTGAATGTTACTGGGGTGGGAGGGTTAGTTTTGGAGGCAGAACTCCTGAAGGCAGGGTATAGCAAATGCCCATCCTCACTGGAACTGCATTCCAGGAATCTTTTCTGAGGTCCACTTGTGTGATGTAGGAAACTGGTCTTAGCCCCTTACATAACCTGTGGATCCCACTATTTCTGGTCTCTAATTTAGTTTCTAAACTGTACCTCTTCTGCTCCCACACTTTAGACTTCCCACTCAGGCACCTCTCTCTCTGGAGGTCCTGAGGTTTGAGTGCTGAGACCATTGTGCCTGTCATGGAGAGCTGTTCTGTACTGAGCAGATCAGGACCAGGCATTGAGAGCTGTGTGCCAGCCTTGTAGCCACAAGCACTAGGTCAGGTTGGTGGCTTGGGGGTGGGGGAGTACTGGGGATTTGGGAGCCTGAGGGCTCTGTTGATTGTCAAACCAGTGGAACCAGGTGATCAGTGAGTGCTAGATTGGGAAAGGAGTCAGGGACAGTGCCAGTGTCAGGTCCCAGCAAGTGCCACCTGAGTTGGCCCTGAGAACCTGGTGGCAGCCAGGTTGGTTGGTTGAGAAAGCAGGGATCAAGATGCCCACACACTCTCTTCCAACCCACTTACCCCATGCAAGGCTCTCTCCTTCCTCTGCAGCAAGATGGTGACTATTATCACACCTAGCATGGAGAACTCAGGTGTTCCCAAGCTGCAGAGACATTTGTGATGGTCTTCCAGGCCCTAGCTATTGTCCCTAGATGGAAGCAGCCACATCCCTAGTTGGTGGCAGTGGTGGAAGACTTGTAGGTACCTTGATCTTGGGCTTCCAGACCCTGGCCAGCGTCCCAAGATGGAAGCTGCCCCAACTAAAAATGGCAATGGTGGCAGCAAAGGTAATCCAAGATGGCAGCTGAGGTGTTCCAAGATGAAAGCAACTGCTTTCAAAGATGGGGCAGCAAGAGCAGGCTGTGCAGTAGTGTTGGGTGACATGTTCATAGATGCAGTGCTGTGGTGGGCAGTGCTGCTGTGGGTAGCTGCCTCCAGGGCCTGACCATTGTCCTGAAGAGGAGGCTACTACATCAAGGGGGCTATGGCGGTGGCTGTAGTGTCTGCAAAAATCCCTTTTAAATTATCCAACATTCTTTTGAAATTGAATTCAATAAGAACATTTTTAAATGGTCATTGCATTTATTATTTTGTGCATCAGTATAAAACCGTTTGTAGGTTGTTAACATAGCCCTGCCTCTTCATTTGGGTAGGACCCTGGATAATAATATTAGAAGGCATCCCAGCTTGGTAGCTCATTATGGAGAATTTTTTTTTATTAAATATGATGCTGGATTTCCTATGTAAGCATATTTTCTAGTCATACTAAAGAGTAAGCCATTCATTCTATTTTTAAGTACTCCAAGCTTTTTTTTTTTTGCATCTTATGAAAGATGTTCCAGTAGTTCTTCTATTTGATTGTTATGCTGTTTTATGTCAATAGATTGTTTTTATGTTGAACTATTTGTTCATCTTTTGAATGAATGTATTTAATAATAGTTTCTTGTTTGAAATTGTTGCCATTCTTGACTTCAAGAGACATGCAGTTTACAAAAACCACACTTAAGACCAACTACAATTTATTTTGTTCACTATGATAGTATTTTGTGAAGACCAATATGATAGAGAAAAGGGAGATGAGAATGACATGCAAATCCATTAGCCCAGCAGTGGGATGGCCACATATCTATCACCGACCTCCAGATCTGGTGGTACAGAAAGCCTGTGGTACAGGGGCTATAGTGCTCTTGGTTTACAAAACAAAAGCAAGTTTATCTCTCCCATTCCTTAATGATAAACTAAATGAAAGAAAAAGGAATAATTTGAACAACCCAAGCAATCAGCCAAATCCAGAAAATGGAACATTATGTACAAATAGCCTTAAAATCAGTTTGTCTAAAAAAACAGCATACAACAAGACATGGCATGTTAGGAGGGAGTGTTATTGTGGAGTAAGGGAGATTTTTAAAGTGGCAAAATTGAAACTTATAGAGGCATTTCTGAGCCAGTCTTGGAAATCTGAATATAGCTCTAGGTATTATATGCTATTATGAAATTAAATTTTTATAAGCATTGTAATAACATTGAGGTTATGTATTTTTTAAATGTATCTTTAGAGATACTTAAGAATCAAAGGTAAAGTAATGGTTACATTGGATGGGTTTTTTAAAATTTAAAACCACACAATAATATAGAGATTATAGAAAAAATTGGCAGTATGATATTTATTTGGAGCCATATAATGAGTACTTTGAGGTTTATTATATTTTTTTCTTATTTTTTCAAATATCTCATTTGGATATTTGAACTTTGAAATTTTGAGGGTATGAAATTTCAGAATAACAAAGTATAGGCTTGAGGGAAAGATGAACCTCTACACTGAAAAACAAGAAACTATTTCCTATAGTGTTCAAAATAATGTTTATTTAAATGAATATTTCTTTGTAACCTGCTGCTAAAACCAAAGCTACACTATTTACAATTACTAGTTATGCACCACCTGAAAATAATCTTTGAATAGATTCTAACCAGACATTATACAAATAACATTCAAAAGACCACAGTAGAACTCATGTCTTGATTATAAACTGTATTTTCCTTCTATCTATGTGAACTATGGAGAAAGAAAGGACATTAAAATTGGAGAATTGTTTTCTTCCTATCACTGTTAACATAGATATACAATGTTTTTATTTTTCAATAAAAATATCTTCTAAACCATAACTAAACATCATTATTCATTTATAGCAGATATAACTTCCATCTGAAAATTGCATAGGCAAGAAAAAGCAAAGCTTCATATTTATAGAAATATATTTAATATTTAAAAATGGATTTATTCTTACCTTAAAAAATAATTTATATTATCATGCCTAGAAGAAAAAGCAGATCCAGAATCTGTGCTAAAATAAACCATCTCCTAAGAAACACATCAAAAGTATATATTTCCATGATTTGTTTTCTCTGTCTAATCAGTGAATTCACATTAACTTCTGCCACCACCCAATGAAAAGATGGTATGAACTTTCTCCCTGATATGGGGCAGAAAAGATTTCCTGCATCATGAATCTTCTCTCTGCTATAGAAGGGAAAATTGGAAAGTGTGAGAGAGTGAGCGAAAGGCCATCTATTTTGTTTGCCATCCATTTTTCACTGGAAAGTTGGCTCCACTGGGACAGCAATAGAAGAGAAGGAGGCAAGAAGGAAGGGATAAGAAATAACCCCACTCATCAGAGGGATGATAAGCCAGGTAGGTTTTCTGGATAGATGATGATGTGCCATTTGTGGCCCAATTTATGATTGCAAGTGATAAGATCTCTTTCTCATTTATTTTTTACCAGTTCTATCAGAGCTGATTTTTCTACATGAAGTTTTTCTAGCTTCAGAAATTATTATTAACATATTTCTTCTTACAAAATTTCCAGAAAATTTGTATAATGCCAGGCAGTTTTTCTGGGGGTAAAGAGTTTTTAATGCCTGATTATCTTTCCTTAATCATCCACAGACATAACCATAGGGCCTCAGAGAAATATATGGACAACATACAAACTGGAACACAAATGGCAGTGCTTCCTCCAGCTTCTTCCAGACTTTTAGGACAATCTATGAAGTTTTAATTCCTGAAACACTAAATCAACTGCAGATAAAAAGATGAGGCTTTGATACATGAAATACTTGAATAAAAACCTCAGTGTGTCCCCTTCTTCCCGCTGAGTGCAGTGCCTTTTGACTGGGTGAGAGCTTCACCTCCCAACCTCTTTGTGCAGCCAGGCACACAGTGTACCACTCAGTGCTGAACAAAGCCAGGGTGGAGGAGAGGCCACAGTGCAGGAAGTAACCCAGAGGCAGCTGCCCTCAGGTGGGCAGCCTGTGGCTCTGCTTTCTCCTAACTTCACAGCAGGGTCCAGAATTTCTTCTCTTGATAAAGAAAATCCACTCCATAAAAAGCACTAGGGAGCAAAGTAGATTTTATGGAAGATTCTATGGGGACACAGAAAATAGGATTTATGTCAAATACCAGAAAGCAAATAAACTCGCACAGTCTCATTCGAGATTTATATTTTTCTCCTCATTCTTCTTTTACTAGTACACATTAGACCCTCCTGTTTCTTTCTAGATTATTCCCTACAAGACATTATCCCCAGCTTTCCTCCTTCTAACTGGAGTGGTTTGAGCACTCCCAGGTCTTGCAGGCCCAATTCAGGGCACACTTACCAAATCATTCCTTTAATGAACTGCTCTAACTGCCTACGGGGAATCTGCAGCTAAGAAAACAGTTTTGTTTGTCATTATCCTTGCCTCCTGGAATGGAAAATCAGCAGTTGTTAGGATAGAGGCTGGAATAAAGAGGTTGCTTATGTGTGGTGTGCTTTCTTGTCCTGCATAAAGTCAATGCAAAAAAGCTAAATGTTCTGCATTATTGAATGAACCAAAGTGACCTTGTTTTTATTACAAAACCTATTTCAACAAAAAAAGCCTACTTCCTTAGATTCAAGGTACCTGTTTAGGTGTTCTAAGTTGGTAGAGTTATGTAATATTTCTCAGTCTTCAATATTCCCACAAGTCATCTGGTGATCTTGTTGGAATTTTCAGATTCTGATTTAGTATGTCAGAGCTTAGGGCTAAGGTTTTGCATTTTCAGCAACCTCTCATGCTTCTGGTTCATGGAATACACTTTGAGTAGCAGGGAAAGTGTTCTACGTGGTGGTGCAGTAGGGTAAAAGTATTGTGATAGTAAAGGAATGGGAGAGAGAAAGGATATCAAATTGCCATCAGAGATCATTTATATGTAAAATTTCAAATAAATAAACTAAAGGGAAAGAAAAAAGAGACTCTGATCTTCAAGACACCAGTAGTTTGTTTTAATATCTTTATTCTAAATATACTATGTCAATTCTATAATTAATTCTGCATGTAAATTTCATATTTTTTTTGAAAAAGACCCCTAAAATTATGTAAGCCTTAGCCTCATGCATTACAGTCAACACCTGAAAGGAAGTAAGGCATCAAGGAGAAAAAAAAAAAAAATCTCTATATTGTCTGCTTTCAAAACTGAGGGTCAGAAACATCTTCTAATCAATGAATTAAAAATGAGGAGGAAAGCCAGCTATGGGGATGCATGCTTGTAATCCCAGTGGCTCCAGAAGCTGAGACAGGAGGATCTGAGTTCAAAGCCAGCCTCAGCAAGGGTAAGGTGCTAAGCAACTCAGTGAGGCCCTGTCTCTAAATAAAACACAAAATAGGGCTGGGGATGTGGCTCTATGGTTGAGTGCCCCTGAGTTAAATTCCTGGTGCTCCCTCCCCCAAAAAATGAGAAGGAAAAATGAAAGCAATGCATGACTTAACAAAAGAACAATAAGCGTTCTACAATGTGAAGAGAAATATCATGTTGTTATAAACATATGAGGATAAAACAAGATAAATTATTATTTGAATCTAAACATCTTTAAAATATCATTTTTGATTGTTCAACAATATAGCAAAGGAAATCAGAAAATCTTAGGAAAAAAGAAAAGAGGGACTCTTTTTTTGAGTAATTATAAAGCAAATACAATACAAATATATAAGGAAGAAAAACTGCAGTTTGGGAGAAAATAGAGGGGGAACATTTGAATGGATGTATCTGAGAGTCACTTTAAGAATATCTAATATAGGCAAAAATCTAGTAAATATAAATTTAATTAAGAAATTACAAGCTAGGAGCGATGGTGCCTGCCTATAATCCCAACACTTTGGAAGGCTGAAACAGGAGAATAGCTAGTTCAAAGCCAGCCTTAGCAACAGTGAGGTGCTAAGCAACTCAGTGAGACCCTTTCTCTACGTAAAACACAAAATAGGGCTGGGGATGTGGTTTAGTGGTCGAGCACTCCTGAGTTCAATCTCTGGTACAAAGGAGAAGCAGGAGGAGGAGGAGGAGGAGGAGGAGGAGGAGGAGGAGGAGGAAAAATACTTACAAATTACAATTCAAAATGGAGACTATTAAGTCTTTTTTGGCAAAAAAAGATGAAAACCCATCTCCAATTTTTTAGAAGAGGATATATGAATTAAATTGATGATATTGGAAGATTAAAGAAAATTGCAAAGATAAAACAAGATTTCAAAAGGGTGAGAATGAAGTTGGGCCTGAAGACAAACTAAAATAAGAAATTTTAGGTCAAGATATGATACCTAGGAGTAGGATACCTAAACACTTCATTGTAAGGGAGGTAGCTTATTTACCAGGACTGAATTTTTTTTATTTTTATTTTTTTACATTCTAAATCCTATAACGCTTCTGTCAATTGCCTATTTCATTTTTGAGGATGTTTTGATGAAAAGCAAAATTGAAATCTTGTAAAATCATACACATGTTACCTGTTTCTTCACACTTTATCTGATGCTACACTCAATCTCAGTTTTCAAGTGGTCACTCTTTTTTGACTTAACTGAAAATTTATTTGTGGTGAAGTTTAACAATTTTAAATGAAAATACTCTACGATGTTAACTCAGACCCTTGGAAGTGTCCTAGAGTTAATTTTACTTTACAAAGAGAGGTATTTTTTTTTTTTTTAAATGAGAACAGTAAAAGTGAATTTGTTGAGTTGTAAGATTTCACTGAAAATTTTAGTAAATCCAGTATATCACCACTGGAATGTGCACAGACCCACAGTTTGATTTCAGGACATGAGCTGAAGGTAATAACAAAATCTAGCCTGATCTGTCATGATCTGTTTCTCATGAATTGATGTCAGACCTTATCCCACAAGAGAAAACATTTCCTTTACAAAGTTAGAATTTTTTTCCACTGTTTCCTCCCTGCTTGTACATGTGAGCCACTGTGATCATAACAAATAGTCTGAAGAATTGATATTTTTCTATGATATGTAAGTAGTTCAGTCTCAGGAACCACAAGCCCAAGACACACTAATTAGTAATTTATTCTTTCACTGTATAAATATGCCTGCCAAGTGCACAACTCAAAAAGAGGGATGCTCTCACAATTACCATCACATGTAGAGAAGAAACAAAAAGCAAGTAAGACAATTAGAAATCAAATAGCAAGATGCTAAACAAAAATTGTGTTAAATGTGGCCTCTATTTCTGGGTGATATTAAGTAATGGAAACTAGATGCCTTTCATGGCTAGAACAACTACAAACTGTTTTCAGACAGTGAACATCAGTATCAGAAATGATACTAATGAATCCTGAGATAAGGAAACAAAATGAGTCCTATGTATTTCTCTAGCCTCCTGGAGAGAGTAAGCTACAGTGGAGTGGAAACTTAGGTATAAATGGGGTGTTTCCCTCCACTGAGACAGTTGGAGGTTTTTGCAAGCCAGAGTGAATAGGGACCACAAGCCAAATACTGCAGTCCAGAGTTGTGCATCTCATTCTGTATATGTTTTGCTTCAACTGGAAAACAAAAATTAAAATTGTAAAGCTATAACTGATGGAGAGTGTTAGCAGCTTAAGTGTAGAAAGAAAGAAGTAGAACAGAATATACATATATATGAATGAATGATTTGACATCATAGTCCAGTATTTGGTATATTCACATAATGAGATAAAGTCACTCAAAAATATCTATGAGATGTTACATATTTAGCAAACAATAAGATTATGAACACATAGCACTATTAGTTATCAATGAAAATGATAAATCAAGTAATGTATTTAATGAGTAGGTATTGAATGCCTGTAGTATGATATGTGTTAAAATAGGTGCTAAAAATCAACAGTGGAGTAACAAATCCAGCTTCTGTCATCAGAACCACACAGTCTAGATATAATGGTGAAAATGGGCTTTTAAGTGTGATAACAAGAGTACAGAGTTCACCAATAATGCATTTCAGGTGAGCCTAACCTAGTCTTGGGGTCAAGGAAGGTCTTCTTGTAGTAATTTTTCTAAATCAATACTTGAAGTAGTTAGCAAAAGAGTGAGTAATGAGGTCAGAAGAGTGTGCAGTCAGGAATAAGTTCATCTGTGAAGGCCTTTAGTGAGAGAAAGAATTATGGTGTGGAATTTTTCTTAAGTTTAAATAAAATGTAAAATTTAATATTTTTTAATAAAGTATTCTATGTCTGAAGCTGAAAGGCAAAGAGAAAGTGCCATAAGATAAAGTTTAATATTGTTCAGATATTTTTGTAGCAAATAATTTTAAAGTTTTGTATGAAAAGATCTTCATTTATTTTTTTTTCACATAAAAATAAATGACATTCATTATCTGGTCAAATATGTCATGAAGTGCCCAGAATATTTCTGTCTCTCTGGCTTTGTCATTCTTGATGCTTGACTTTGCCTTACTCTGCTTCATAATCCCTAGATGACTCCTCTAGTGCCAGCACTCATTTCCACACTTAAGGTCAGAAGAAGAGTGACAGCTCCTTTTTAATCAAGAAAGAAAACAAAAATATAAGACTCTGCACCTCAAATATTACATGGATAAATTCAATTTTTCCTTTGTGTGTGTGTGTGTGTGTGTGTGTGTATGTGTGTGTACAACATCCATATTGTAAAGCTTTCCAGCTGCAAGAAATGCTAATAGAAAGTAGCTTTTCAGAAAGGAGAAATCATGTTGTAAAGGATTGAGGATCATCCAAACCAGTGTCTGTGAAAAAGAAGTAGGCTGTGGCTTGATTCTAGAGGACTTGTAGTTCCTGTTCAGGACTTGTCTTTATGCTTTGATTAAAGAAATAATATTTAAAAGGTTTAGGCATGGGAATTAAAAAATATGACATATTTTGGACAGATTATTATTGCAAGTATTTAGAGAGAAAAAGGTGGTTTGGAGAAGATGGTTAAGGGGGTAGGGATGCATACAATTGGATGCCTGAAGAGATAGTTAGGAAGTGGCATTGGCAACCTTTGAAGACTTATTAGATGTCAAGAGAGATAATGGTAGATGGCAGAATAGAGGAGGTTGCTTTCTTGGCTACTCTGTGAACTGAAACAAAGAAAGCAGATAGTTGGCTTTTCAGCAAAGTGAGTGAACAATAAAAACTAAAAAAGAGTGAGAACTTTACTGGTATTTAAAGCTGGACATTCAAAGCAGATCAGGGACTCAGTAGGTTGGATATAATAAAGTAAGGAAAAACTCCCCAGAGGCACAGCCACTGCCACAGCCAGGCCAGAAACACAAGCCACAGCAGTCCCTTGTGAGCATAGTGGAAGGATAAGGGAATTAGAGGAACCTGCATTTTGGGGAGGCCTGAGGCATGTCTGGGTACGAAGCATTTAGAGATCAAGGACATTGCCTGGAAAACCTTAAAGCCATGCTGCACAATATCTGTGTGCAGGCAAAGAAGCCGTCATCTCTCCAGGCAGCATGCAGAGGATATAGGAAGGAGCTATTCAGCAGAGGCTGCAAGAGGGCCTGTAGCTGAGGTGCCTGATTCCTGGCAAACTTGAGTTCAGCCTGAAATACAGGCCCAGTAAACACGTGCTGCATGGCATAGAGCATGCTTAAGCGACCAAGAGAAAAATCAAATGCAGAGAGAGATTTATATAGGGGACAATGGGTTATGGAAACCCACCTGGCTCTATCCCTTCCCCTCCAATCCTATGGTTTGCAAAACCAGCTGAGACATATGCATCTGGCTAGGAACTCTGAAGAGCAGGGGCATGAGAGATTGGAGACTGAATCCAATACCAGGAAACGTGGTGTCCAAAGTTGATGCAGGGAATTGGGTCCCCTGCCACATGAGTGGAACCCAAGGGAGATCCCTGGGGTAAAGTCTACCAGCATGGACAACCAAGTACTAGGCACTGGAAGTGTGCTGATTTAAAATCTCAAGACCAGTTGGCATTTAGCCAAGAGCCTGGAGTCCACCTAAGCCTAAACCTTGTCTCCAGGAATTCTGCCTGGAGGTTACCTCTCTCACTCTAGCAATCCAGAGGGTGGAGCATCATACTCCAGATGACTCCACCTAAAACTGATGAGAAGAGAAACTGAGAATCTCTTGAACTACAAAAGAAAGAATTCTTTAACTTTTCATCAAGAATTTTTTTTTATTCTTTTTTTCTCTTTGTGACCTCAATGGTACATGGAAATTTATACATATCCATATTTATTTATTTTTCATTTCTAGCATTTTTGAAGCCAGTTATTTTTCATGGATTAGATTTTTGTGAACTAGGATGTTTGATTAGTATATTTTAGTTTTGTATTATTTTATTTTATTTTTTAAAAATTTTACAATATATATATTCTTTTCCTTGTACCCATTTCCCTTGATTCTCTTTTCTTCTGCTAACAGCCAATCTCTATTTTTCTCTCTTTTCCTTTTCCTTTAATTTTTTACTTCTTCACTCCTCCTCCCTCATAATCATCACATCCTGTGTTATTTCTATTCTCTCCCTGTTCACCATTTGAAATTATAAACCCTTTGCAAACTTGCTGTTTTTTTATTGTAGACAAAAACTGATCATATTATTTCTGTTTATTGTGATAATTAACATTGTAGACATAATAGTAGGAACTATTTGGTTTAATGCTGTATTTTGTTATTATTTGTCTCCCTCTAAACAGTGAGGTACAGGAAACTTTCAGGGACACTATAAGTCCACAGGGTAGAAACTCTACTGCCTCAGATCCATACTGTTAGATGTATAGACCCACAAACAACATAAAAAAGCAAGGGAATAAATCACCCCAAACAAACCAAGATACTCCAATAACAGAATCCATCAATACCACAGTGGAAGGAACATCAGAGAAGGAGTTCAGAATGTATGTAGTTAAACTGATCTGCAAAGTAAAGGGTAGTACAAGAAATGAAATCAGAAGGAAAACACAGGGAGTGAAAGATCGCTTCAATAAAGTAGAGATTCTGAAAACAAAAGAAGCAGAAATCCTTGGAATGAAGGAAACAATAAACCAAACTAAAAATTAAATAGAAAGCATCACCAATAGACTAGACCACTTGGAAGAGAGAACTTCAGGTAATACATATAATATACATACATATAAATATAATATAAAATACATATAAATATAATATATATAATCTTGAAAATAGAGTTGACCATATTATATAAATATAATATAAAATACATATAAATATAATATATATAATCTTGAAAATAGAGTTGACCATGGAGAGAAGGTGTTAAGAAACTATGAACAGAACTTCCAAAAATTATGGCACAACATGAAAAGATTAAATTTAAGATTTACAGTGATAGATGAAGGCACAGATATACAAACCAAAGGAATATGCAATCTTTTTAATAAAACAATATCAGAAAAATTACCAAACCTAAAGAATAAAATGAAATATCAAAAACAAGAGGCTTACAGGACACCAAATGCACAAAAGTACAACAGACCTACACCAAGGTACATTATAATGAAAATGCCTAGCATATAAAATAAGGATAGAATTTTAAAAACTACAAGTGAAAATTATCAGATTATGTATAGGGGAAACCAATTCAGATCTCAGTTGATTTTTCAACATAGAACCTCAAAGCTAGGAGGTCCTGGAATAACATATCCCAAGCTCTAAAAGAAAATGTATGCCAACCAAGAATCTTATATCCAGCGAAATTAAGTTGCAGATTTGATGATGAAATAAAAATCTTGCACGATAAACAAAAGTTAAAAGAATTTACAAGAAACTTGCACAACAGAACATTCTCAGCAAAATATTCCATAAGGAAGAAATAAAAATGACAATAAAAATCAGTAAAGAAAGGAACTATACTAAAGGAAAAAGCCAATCAAATGAGAAACCAAGTCAAACCCAAATGACTGGGAATACAGATAATATCTGAATAATAACCTTTAACCTTAATGGCCTAAACTCATCAATCTAAACACATAGACTGGCATATTGGATTAAAAACAGACCCAACAATATTCTGTCTCCAAGACACTTACCTCATAGTCAAAAATATCTGCAAACTGAAGATGAAAGAATAGGAAAAAACATAGCACTCACTTAGATCATGTAAACAAGCAGGGGTTTCTATCTTCATATCAGATATAGTGGACTTTAAGCCAAAGTTAATCAGAAGGGACAAAGAAGGCCATTTCATACTGCTTAAGGGTATTACACATTAATAAGATATAACAATCGTAAATATTTATGTCCCAAACAATGGAGCATTTATGTACATTAAAAATCCCTTCTCAATTTCAAGAACCAAATAGACCACAACACAGTAATAATGGGTAACTTTAACGTGGCTCTGTCACCACTGAATACATCCTCCAAATGAAAACTAAATAAAAAAGCTATAGAAGTAAAAAATACAATTGATAATTTAGACTTAACTAGCATATATAAAATATTTCATTCATAAATGACTGAATACACTTTCTTCTCAGCAGCACATGCATCCTTCTCTAATATAAATAATGTTATGTAAACTATCACATATGTAGGCATAGAATTGTAATATTACTTTAATATATTTTTAGCATCTGTAGGGTTATTTTGATAGCTCCTTTTCCATTGATATGTTTTTGCTTTTTTTCTTGATTAGACTTTTTTGACTTTTATCAAATTTTAGCTGTATTATTTCTTCTCTATTTCATATATTTTTGCCCCTACTCTTTTTTTCTTCCTACTACATAATTTGAAAATAATTTGTTATTCTAGCTTCTTTCTGACACAAGTACATTTAGTTATAAATGTTCATCTGAGTACTGTTTCATCCCAGAGATCCTGATAGTTTAAGCTCTTATTATCACTTAGTTCAAAGCATTTTTTATTTACTTTTCTTGTACTTTCTTCATTGACTTCTGAGATATTTAAAGTGTGCCATTTATTTTGAAATAGCTGTCATGTGGGGTGGGGTTCTATATATCTTAAGCTGACTGATTTCTAATGTAATAAATCATGCAGGAAACAGTCTGCATGATTTCAAATTTTAAAAAAAAAGTAATGGAAATGATTTTTATACTGATTGGATTGGTTACATACACGTCAAAACTGATCTAATTGTACACTTCAAATGTGTGCATTTTATTTTACTTCAATTTGACTTCAATAAAACTATGAAGAAAAAAAAGAGTGATAATGATTTTCAGGTCTTTTGCTTGAACATCTCAGTGAACGTTGGTGCTGTAGATTGAGATAGAGATCAGAACTTGGTGGAAAAAAGATTTGAGGGATAGAAAATACAGGTTTCTTGTGAGAAATTGAGGAATGTTTGAGACACATGTATCTGGAGATGCTATTTAGATATATTTTTGGAATTAGAATTCCAAACAAAGCTTTAAAAATTAGTCTTATAAATGCCTCCCATGGTGTTTAAATCCATGTGTAATGGGAGAGCCTCAGAAAGAGCCTTGAGGAATCACAGGGCACCCCAGTTGTATGTAAAGTTTTCACGTATCCGTTAAAAAAATAAAACTGTAATTAAAACTCAAACAATTAAAAATTGATTAGAGGACCAGTTAAAAGAAATTGAGAGAATTCATGGAGTGGAAGAAAACTAGGACAGTGGGGGTCCACAGAAAAAAGAAAGTGAGTTGAGAAGAAAAAAGTGATAGGCATGCCAAAGGCTATTCAGATGTCAAGACATTATTGAAAGATCATAGATACAAAAATGTATCTTGGGATTAGTAAGTTGTCCACAGAGGAGATTCGGTTGAATGGTATTGCTCCATATTGTGTTATAATTTGTCTCTAAAGGAGTATATGGGAAGTAAGTAAGTAAGCAAGCGGAAATTTTGGTAAAGGCATCTTTTAATATATTTGACTATAAAAGAAAGGGAAAAGTGGAAGGCAAAGATATAGGCTTAAGCAAAAGATATATATATATATATATATATACATATATATATGTATATATATATATATATATAAATAATATGTGTGCATGCATATATTTTAAAAGTTGAGAGAATTATGTGTTAATGCTGAAGAGGGCCTGTCAGGAAGTGAAGGGACAGCTCAGGTGTGACTATGGCAAGAGAAAGATAAAAGATGGTGGAATGAGGGTAGAGGCAGCTGCTTCACACATATTGACACAGAATGCTGGGGCCACTCACACTCCCTCTGGCTTCCCTTTTTTCTTTGAAGTGAGAGGCAATGTCATCCTCTAAATAAGAGAGGGCTTGAAGAGTTAAAGAATGTGAGCAGGGCATTGAAATCATAATTTTGAAGAATGAGAGAAGCACCTGCCTATATGAGATGGAAGTGCTGCCAGGAAGTCTAGGAAACCTGGCTGATGTTGGACCATAAATTTATAGTGGCAGCTGGATTTAACTACCCAGGTGCAAGAGAAGGCAGATAATTAGATTCATCCAGTTCTAGGGTTTTGCCAGCCAGGTGTGTTGAAAGGACAAAAGGACAACAGAGTTTGTAAATATTGTAGATCGTGGACAAAATTATAAAGCCCTTCATGATCATTCTGAAATGTCTCCAAAAAGGGTAATCAGATAATAATGCATGGGCACTTTTTTACATTTTAGTAAATTTTTAAAGTTTTCAACTACCATAGAGTTCATATGTAATTCTTTACATTGTTTTTAATTTTTAATTTTTTATTGTGTGTATTTCTTTTAAATGGAGCAAGTCAAAGAATGTGCTTTTAATAATGAAAGTTTTAGGTTGGCCAAAACAAAATAGGCAACTTCTATCATGAATTATATCTAGCACACACAGAACTGTGGATCTCTAGGTGTCTTCTATAGTTATAATACCACATCCATTGCTCTCACCCAGAGCACAGCAGGTTTGATCACATGCTTGGGAGAACATGTGAAACTTGAGCTGCACAGCCTTGGCTTTATGGGTCATATGCTGGCAGATTCTCCAGGCCCTCATTTTCATACATGGCTCACCATGAGTCTCTCTCCTCCTAGTAGCTTCTTGTGCACCTTGTTCTTTCTGAGTTGTCATGTGTTCCTCTAAGGCTTTGTTGCTGTGTCCTCACTGTACTGAGATGTTTTATATCCATCTTGCGGCATTAAACATCCAGTTCATGTTTACTACCTTCATAATCTCAAAGACTGATTTCTCCAAAGGCATTGGAAATCCAATTCATTAATACCAGTTTCTAATTATATGTCTTTCTCTTCATTGCCTGGGAAAATTAATTCTTTTTCTCCTGTCACCAGAAGTTGAACTCCCAGGGCCTCTCTCACAATTTCTGGATTCCTAATTTTTTCTATGTCAATTCTTATATAATAATCTTACTTCATAAGTGCTACCTTTTCCATAACTTTAAGAGTTTCTTTGATTTTTTAAAATTACTAATATTTAAACAAATTTATTTTAAAATAAACTTGTGTCCATAATCCTGAGAAAATTAAAGGAAAAATTTAAATTCATAGTTCAAATTTGTATATTTATTTATATGTTTATTTTTTAAAGCAAACAATCATCTCTAACAGTAGAGAGAGCTATTATTAGTACTTTGATGAATATTCTTCCAGAAAGACTATGTACATATTGACAAATGCATGACATCAAGATGTACTTTGATTTCCTGCTTTGAATATTTACCTAGAAATTTTAAAAATCCCTTTGTAGTTACACATTTCCTTTTAAAGAAGTTAGATCCTGGATCATTTTTTATTGCAACTTTGGTTTCCATGAATCATGCAAGCCAACAGGACCTAAGATGCCAATTTAACCTTTCTCTAGGTTAGTACAAGTCATCTGTCCTTGTTTGTGACATGATAACTATTGGAACAGAAGAAGTTAAAGTATGTTATATGGAAATGTCCAATAATCTTGCAGACACAAACCCCTGTTAAGGAACACAGTGTATCCCTAGGATTTGTAAGAGTGAATAAAGGAATGGAACAGTTCAAATGCATATGTAAGTGAAAAACAACCTAAAAAAGCAAATTTATTTATTTGTTTATTGGTTTTGCTGGGCTGGAGCTTGAGCTCAGGGCCTCACACATACTAGGTAATTTGCTCTACCATTAAGCCATATCCCCAGCACAAGAAAGGAAATTTAAATGCACTTTGAAACAATTTTTTTTTTGGCCAGGTGTAGTGATGCATGCCTGTAATCCCAGAAGATCAGGATGCTGAAGCAGGAAAATCATGAATTCAAAGCCAGCTTCAGCAATGTAGCAAGGTGCTAAGCAACTCAGTGAGACTCTGTTTGTAAATAGAATATAATATATGGCTGGGGACATGGCTCAGTGGTCGAGTGCCCCTGACTTCAATCCCGGTACGCCCCCCCAGGGGGGGAAAAACACAAAAAAGACATTTTTAACATGCTAAAGTTTCAGAATTATCACGAAAGAGATTTTTTTTCCTTGTTTGTCAGAAGAGTTTTGTTACTTAGAATATAATTTTCAAGATTGCATACTATTCTACTATATGCAAATGTATTAATCTATTGGTGAACATTTGTTTTTCTAATTAATGTAATTTTCTGTTATATATTTTCTAATTAATGTGGCTGAAATAAATAAGGTGATAAACATGAAGTATTATTGACATAGACCTCAAATAATTGGATGATATCAATTATACATTGATGACAAGATGGCATTAATATATAATAGAAAAGTGAATTTTTAAAAAATAAAAATTTTAATAGAAAGTCAAACAGCATGCATATCATAAGCATTTTGAACTGCCTTTTAAATTAAACTATGAAAAATTTGTTCCAAGTTCTATTACCATAAGCAATACATGACATTAATAGAAAATTAATGAACAATATATTTATTTCGTCTGGGTGAAAACTAAGGGGAAGTAAATATTATGTAGAATGAAGTCAAAACATTTTCACAATGACTTTTATTTGATAATCCTCCTCCTGATTCTCTTTTTTCTTTTAAAAATCATGTAGGGGATGTGGTGGTCCTGATGTTGCTAATGTTGTCATTCATATCATAAGGAAATCCTATTCCATATGCAAAATGGGAGAGAACTTGTCCTTCACAGTCCGTATCCTTTATTTTCATTTTTGGCAATGCTTGTTATCCTGATGGAGGTTTTCAAGCTCTGTTTTGTTGTATTTTTCTCCCTGTACAGGAAGTTAGAAAACAGAAAACTGTCTTGGATGTTGCATCTCAGCAAGCACCATCTGGATGATTAGCACTGTGTGTTGAGGTGAAAATAAAAGTACCTTCTAGAAAGCATCTAACGCCCTTCTTACCATCACACTCATACACAAACCAGACAACTTGAGCAAAGACGGAACAAGTGGTCTTTTATGCAGATCTCTTAATGTATCCCCTCTCAGTCATGTACACTAGTCAACATGTTTTTAATGTCTTTTAAAGGATGGCATTTTACTCTTCCTCTCAGGAGTTTATTAGAAAGTTTTCCATTATAATGAACCCAAATTTACCATCCCATGAGATTTGTAAGTATCTTTGCACTGTATTTTTTTCCTGGTTTGAATTAATGCATTTTCTATTCTTAAGGTTATCCTTCATTTGAATCACTCCATTTACAAAATCTATTTTAAAATGTTCAAATACAAACAGTTTTCCTTTTCTTCTTTACAAAGAAAAACACGAGTTAAACTATATCTTTTGTATTCTTGCAATTAATGATTCGCAGTGCCTCTTTTAACTGAAATTTCACTAATCCTCATATTCAGTTTCATCTACAATTCTAAGTGTCTAAGTTTGAATTTACTTGAATATTTCAATTATAATCGAAATTAATGGATATGAAGTATGCTTACTTTAGTGAATATAAAAAACAAAATATTTTGTATACAGAAGAGAAGTGCTAATTTATACTAAAACATTACCACATTGTATTAAAACACTGTAGGAACATATGACTCAAATGCTGTACAGAGGAATGCATTTTAGATATTTACTTAAATTTCAAATTAAACTTTGAAATGTATTTGGATATATTCACTTTAATATTGATATTTTTATGTTATCATCCTGTATTTAAAAGTTTGAATACAGCATATTTTGCCTGTAATAAACTATTGTGATAAGTCATTTGGAGAATAAAATGACAGTTTTAATTTAGTCCTCTTATGGAAATATGAAAATAATTTTAGGCACTTTTACTATTTCTGTTAGAGAACTGTTTACCTCAAATGATTCAGAGGTGCATAAAAACTCACAATAAAAAAACTTTGAAAAGTTTTAGTCAGATATTTTAAAGTATGACTTTCTCTGAAAGCTACTAAATATGTGAGAAGATAGGATATTACTGTTATTTAAAAATGTTATTTTGGTATTATAGAGTTATTGATTCAATATGGAAATAAAAGGAGGCATAATATTTGAGTATTGAAAGGCTGATTATTGCTATCCATACTCTTCCTACTATTTACTTGTCTTTTGTTTTATATATTTTAAAGAAGAAGAACAGGAAAATGAAAAAAACCTCAAAATTGTTTATATAAACTTTTTTGTGAGTAGGAGTGTATTTTATGACAAAATAATTGATGATTATAAAACTCCACAGAAGGAAAAAAGTGAAATTTAACTTTGGTGGTAATTTTTTTCCTGTTTTGACTTTTTATTATTACCACAGTAAGTTGAGAATTAATTATGTGATGTGCAATATCTCTCCCTTAAGATCTCAACAGAAAATTCTCACACAGTCTTTAAATATTTTCATTCTAGGTACTACTTGTACTCTGTATCTTTCTGTGATGCTATCAGATGTCATCTTCTTCTTTTATTTTTGTTCTTTCTGACTAAGACTTCCTTAGCATATAGTAGGCATTGTATCTTTCCATGAGCAAAACTAGTATGTCTCATGAATGTGTCTTTTGAAAAATGTCAAAATTTTGATGAGGTGGAAAAGGTGTAATACTCTTTCTCATGCTGTCAAAATGTTGACATTTGACGTTGTGGAGAAATGTTTAACATTATTCCTGAAAGCTCTTCATAATTCTTTACTATGGAAACTCTTCATTTACTTTTTATATCCTCATTTTTACCACAGAACATTTAACCCTCTAGTAGCAGACCATGAGGAAGAGTCTGGAACTGCTATTATGCTCAAAAGTCCCACTACATGTCACTTATTCTTCCATAGCCACTGAACACCTACGATCGAGTGGGATAATATGATGTAAAAAATTGATCATCCAATGGTATTTTTCTATATAGTAGAAGGGAGAGTTGCTCTGTAATTAGAGTGGCCTGTGGAATTGTTCTATAGTTATATAGTACTATGAGTTGTATAATATTATTCACAGCATTATTTTATGCAGAGACTAAGAAGAATGCTCAAAAGTAAATTATTCTAAGTAAAAATGTCTCAAAATCATAACAACATATCTGAGAATATAAAGATGAATATGTGTCTGGAAAGATTGGTGAGAAGAGATAAAAATTGTCACAAGTCACTTTTTGAATTAGTTAGAACATAAGCTGCCCCACAATTTTAAAGAAAAGGAAGATGTTTTGACCTATTTGTGACTATTTTGTGACTATTTTCATAAAGATATAAACATTTTCAACAAATGATGGCAAAAGATGTTTTATAATTGTGACTGTGTGATATCACAGTGTGAAATTATTTTATTAGGTGTGTTATTAATGTGGTTTGCCTTTATTTTGTTCATTTCTCCAGAGAATATGAAAAAGTCAAAGAAAAAATTCTGTGGATAGAAATGTACATTCTGATACCTTAAATATGGAGAGTGGTATATTATATGTCTACTGAAGGACTTTGCCTTTGTCATAATTGTACAGAGGGTTGTGGTCCTGCAAGAGTCTTTTAAGAACTGCTACAGGTCCAGTGAAGATCAGGTGTGGATCTGTGCCATCTGCCTCAGTCCAACCTAAATGTGCTATGTCAGAAAATAGCTGAAAAACACCAATGTAAGCCACTTTATTAACTAGTAAAAAAATATATTGAGCATCCATATAGTCCAGACAAAGCAATAGACAACAAATATTTCAAAGATACTCTCCTCCCGCTGAAGTAAACACTATAGAGGAAGAGATGACCAAAATAAACAAACAAAAAACAATGCAGCTGATGAATGTAATAAATATGTTTTAAAATTAAACAAAGGTTTAGAGTCTAAAAGTAATTAATTTTTCATTCAAAGAAAGAAGAGGAAAATGACACTGATTTGGATTTCAAGAGTAGTAGAGGGGATGGAGTGGAGGCTAGAACCAAATGAGCAAGGGAAAGGAATAATTAAAGTACAAATATTATATTAATTATAGTAAATGTGCTTATAGTAATAAATTATAAAAACTATAATTATACTTAATATTTATGGGACACAAAGTATACCAGTACTATGCTATATATTTTACATGTACTATTTCATCTAACTTTCAACCTTGTGTGATAAAAACTATAATTATCTTCATTTTTATGATGAACAATTGAGGTACAAAGAAGTTTCATAATTTTTCTAAAGTCAAACAGTGGTAAGGGATAGAACCTAGGGAGTAATGCAAACCATCTATTAAGACGTTGTGACTGTCACGACAAATTTGAAATAAAGATCCAAGAACTCACAGAAAACCAGAAGGGGTTTAAACTTATGCAGAAATGTTCAAACAATGAAAATAAATATTTGAAATATTCTTAGAGATATTCAGATAATGAGAGACACGTTACTTTAAAGGAACAAATAATTAACACAGAATTCTCTAGCAAACCCACTTTGCCAAAGAATATATACAAATGATAAATATGCCCATGAAGAAATACATAGCATCTTTAGTTATTAGGAATACGTGAACCCAAAACACACCTATTAGAATAATTAGTGGACAGGAAAGGCAGTACCAAGAGCTGGCAAGAATGTGGCATGAGTTGTCATACATAACTGGTGAAATTAAAAAAAATATAATCACTACTTTAGAAAACAATTTAGTTGTTTCTTTAAATTTGAGCATATAATTAGCATAGTATCCAGGAATTATTCTTTAGGGTACTTACACGAGTGAAGACAAAACATACTTACACATAATCTTTTACACATTTGTGCAATATCCTTATTTATCTTTGTCTATAGGTAGAAACAACCTAGATTTCCTTCAACAGGTAAATGGCTTGACAAACCATGTTATGTCCATGCAGAAGAGTACTTCGTTTTAGTAGAATAAAACAACAAACAAAAGAAAATCAGAAACAAAGTACTGTTTAACACAATAACACAGATGACTCAAGTGAATTTTGCTAGGTAAAGTCACTCAGACAAAAGATTTCATATTGTATACCCATCTCTAAGGAATTCTGATAAAGTAAACTTGAAAGGATAGAAAACAGATCTGTGGTTGTAGGCATGTGGCGATGGAGAAGGATTAACCTGAAAACTGAAGGGTTGACAAGAACTGGTACAGGGAAATTTTTGGAGTTCTGGAGCAATTCTGTATGTTACTCTGGTGGTGAATGCACTTGTCAGATCCCTTGGGACAGAACATCATGAGTAATTCTGAAAATACTATTAAAAGCCATATGTAGGTATAATATAGAGGGTTGGGAAGTGTATGTTTTGCCTTTTTTTTTTGACCTAATTTTTTTTGTCTAATTTTTTTTTTTTTTGCAGAAGAGTCTACTGGTTCTAAATTGCTAGGTCATGTGCTATTTAGGGAATCAGAGTAGTGATGAAGTTTAACATAGAGAAAGAGAGGGACAAGTGCTAACATGTAATCCCAGAGAGAATGAAGGGCAGAGAAGCAAGGAGCTTAGCACAGTGTTGGTCATGACAAGAAACAGAAGTACCTCATACTCTAAATCTGGGACAGAATGAACAAAAGTATGAAAGATGAAGGAAAAAAACAAAAAAAAACTTCAAGTTTCAGAAAGCTGACATTATTGACTTCAATTAGCTTGATAAAATAGAAAAATACCCCTGGGAAGGATAGAATCAATGATCTGGGAGTATTCCAAAAGGGCAAGATCTTTAATGGAAATGATACACCCCATGAGGGAAGACTATTGAATGCTCTGAACAAATGAAAGTATTTGTTCACTATGGCGAAAAAAAAAAAAAAGATCTTTTATTTAATTATTTAAAAGATATAAAGATTTAATCTACTCAGTGTCTTTAGCTTGTTTGACATGTTTAATACAAGTGTATAAATGAATTTAAATATTGAAAATAAAGAAGCAACACTGGAAATGTTGTAGCTAGTCATTCCTGAGGAAGATTAAATGAAACAGGGCATCAGTGAAGACTGAGTGTCCAAGAAGTCAAATTATGTTTTTATGAGTAAAGTAAATTTTAGTCTACATACTCAACATTTTAAAATAGTGAACTTCTTAAAGAGGATCCAAAAAGTTCATAAGTTCAAAAAAGAAAATCTCATTGCTCAAATACTTGGTATCAAAATTCACATAAGATCCCCAAGAACTATCTGTTTCAAAGTGAAATAGTGTAGTTAAATGCAAAAAAATTCATGTATTTTAGATCTGGAAAGGCATAGTATCCACTAAGAACATCACCAGTAGTAAGTCTCCTGGAAGCAGTCTAAAGATATTGGCCACTAAAATCATCATAGGGCATGTGTTTATCAGCTTTGTGTTGCTCTGACCAAAATACCTGACAAGAACTACTTAGAGAAGGGGAAGTTTATTTTGTTTCATGGTTTCAGAAGTTTAGTCCATGGTCCACCAAGTCCATTGCTCTGGGCTCAAAGTGAGGCAGCACATCATGGCAGAAGGGTGTGGCAAAGGAAAGCTTCTCAGGACATGACAGCTGGGAAGAAGAAAGTGAGGAATGAGTGGCTGTATGGAAGATGAGCATATCCAGGGCATATCCCTAGTGATCCACTTCCTCCGGTCATGCCCCTCCTGCCTACAGATACCACTTAGTCAGTTCATTCAGACTACAAGGGACTGATTAGGTTACAACTCCCATAATCTAATCATTTCACCTCTGAATACTCCTGCATTAATATAGGAACTTTTAGAGACATCTTATATCCAAACCATAACAGAACACTCAGCACAATTCTATCCTCTTCCCTTTATTAACTAGCTAACAACCAATTGATATCCCTATCATGGAAGCATTCATCAAGACAATTTTAATGGCATTCTCTATGAAAAACTAGGTTAAGTGGTAAGAAATTATTGTAGGAGTTCTACTTCTGTTCAGGCTCATGTAAAACTACAACATAATTCAAAGAGCACTTCAATTCAGTTTTATTTTCTGTTCAATGTTAAGCCCATTTTACTTCAAAATATTGTATTAAATCCCTTTAGAGAGCAGAGAATTTCAGCATAATCTGCTTAAATTATATTTTAATATTATATGACAATATAAAATGCAGTAATATTTTATTAATTACATTGGTTGCTAAAATATTCTTCAGAAATGCTGATTGAGTTTCACAATTCTACATGTATCTAAATACAATTCATCTAAATTATTTATTTTAAAAATTTATCCTCTTGGTCACAAACCCCAAAACTCATTCTGCTTTTCTAAGAATGTCTAATTTTTAAGTGCTGCAATCTCAATAGATCTCAATGTATGTTTAACTTCCCCAAGAATTTAAGATGATTTGTACAAGGACAATTAGCAACTTGAAGTTGTTAATCTAACATAATTTTAATACAAGATCTAATGATGTTTTGCTCAATTCATTGTAGAGGACAATTTTTTAAAAGAGGTACTCATATAAATCAGTCAGTTACCTCTGTTTTTCTCTTGAAAATGCAAATACTACTTAAATCTATTTTTGAAACATTTTTAATATACATATGTTTCTGTTTTCTAGATGGTGGATAATTTTCTTCTATGAAAGTCAAGTTAATCAGGTTATGTCATCTCTCATCCATCTTTCCCTCCAACAGTCCGATTATAATCTGTTTAGTTCCAAAGATAGTGTTTTCATCCAAATTCCTGCCATTTTGTAATGAATTCCCATGCTCAGTTTCCATAAGCTGTGTATTTCCTGCAAGCACTCACACTGCAACATCTATAGGTTTTGTCACATCCAGAAAATCTAGCCATGATCTACTAGATCTAGATATTCCTGGTAGTTCCAATCAACCAAAGCAAAATGATGTGTTCTCCTTATATTCAGATTACATAGTGGAAAAATTATGTAATTATCAAAGTGAAACTAAATGCAGATGAATTATAAGCCCACATTGTGATATAAATATTTATATTAGATGATAAAGAGATGACTATATTTAGCAAGTAGGCTTTTGGTTATTGGGCCAGAAAGGATAAAATCAAGTATTTGGGGGAAGCATAGCAATTTACAAACTATCTGTAAAGTACCCTTTCAGATTCTGGTAGATAGTTCTTTAAAAAGTACCAGCCTGAACATTGCAATTATTTAGTAAAGATTAAACCGAAATTTACTAGAATGAGCAGTTGTCAAGATTTTCTATCAAATACCAAAGGTCATAATTATTCCTGATGGAGAAAAAAAGATTAAAATTTCAAGGATTTTATAGAGCTGTGATTATTTTATCATCTTATTTGAGAGCACATTTTCAAAAGTTTTGCAGCAATTGTCAAATGGATAAATACAAAATTGCTGTCTCACATGTTTGTTCCAATGCAAAATCTTGTGTTACAGATCAGTCTGTTTTCAGTATTTGTATTTCTTTTGCAAAAAATCTTGCATTTTGTAAAAAAATAGATTATGTGGAGATTTTCTTTCTATTTTACCAAACTTCAAGGGCATCGTGTATAGTATATAACATGCACGTTAAGGATTAATTCATGTGATAAAATCAATTTAATGTATGCTGAATCTATGTAATAAAAGAATAGACTCATACAAAACTATGAGTTTCTAGATGGTGTGACTAAGGCCAGTTATAGCAACTAACAAAATTTTATGCACATTAAAAATGCAATCTATCAACTGTAACAGCTATGCTTATGATGTATATTTTAATGCTCATTGTCTCATTTGGAAAAATAACCCTGAGAAATTTAGTTTACACAATATCATATATCTGAAGAAAGAACAGATATCCACTTCCTCAATTTTTTAATTAATTTGTCACTATATACTTCAGTAATTTGTATAGACAATGTAATTTTTCAGGATGCAAAGGGTGTGTCACAATTTCATGTATCTTCATATTTTTAGTACTTGGGAAAATCAGTTTAATATGTACTTCATATAATATGACTCTGATCATAGTCTATGAGGAGACAAAAAGACATAAAAATCAATATTTTGAAAAATGGAATGAAAAAAGTGGAATAATATTTTAACCTCTATAAGGAATGATAGAAGCATAATAATAAAGAATTTCAAATATTAAAAAAGAATAATATCATACAGATTTGAAAATATGGACATGATAAAAAAAGCTAATATTAAGCACTTATTTTAGTTTAAAGTAGAAGCTTAGACTCTTTTAAGGCTTCATCCTGGACTTGTTAAGACCATGTATACAGTTTAGTAGATTTGTTAGACCAATTTTTTCCACCTCATCATACATTAGCAGGTTGACACATCATGCTTCTTCAGGGCAGCAAGCCTGTACTAAGCCTGACTCTTGTGGTGGATTATTCCCTGATCAATATAGTTTTTGTATTTAGTGGGTTGTTTTCTCATAAAAGTCTTCTCTTATGCCCTGAGTAAGAGGTTACAGTATTTTATAATTTTTCATCATGATTCATTTTAGCATGCCTTATCACAGAATCCATAGTACTGAGGTATTCGTTTTGAGAAATTGAAATGAAACAAAAGAAATCATAAGAATTATTTCACAAGCTACAATGTGGGTGGAGAGACTGATATAATCTCTCTTTCACACCCTGTTCCTTTCTCACTGAGCAAATGCCATAGCCTGTGCATTGTAGATAGGAAGAGAAAGTTCTAGATTATTATTGTCATTTTATTTAAAACATATTTGGAGGGCCATTAAGAAACTGAGAAATTCTGGCTTTTATTTTTTTACTGTGTTTAACAGAGGAATATGATGTATCAATTAAGAAAATATTATGAAAATAATCATGACCATAATTGTAAGTGACGACCTTTCTAAAATGATTTACTATTGCCTGAAATTTTATTTACATGCTTGTAACTGGAAAGAGACCAATGTCTTCTCTGGGAGATAAAATATTACCTTATATAAATACCCAAGTAGTTCTTCTCTGTCTCACAATGTTTTAATAAAGGGCACTTTTGTTCCTCTTTCACAACATTAATTTAATCCTTTTGATATTTGCTTTCGTGTACTTTATTTAATTTCCTACTATTGATTCCAAGGGCATTTCTCACTTAATACGTATTACCATCTCTATGTCAATTTGTCCAGTGTCTGAACAATTACTGGTGTTTAACAAACATGTGTTGAATTCAATGTATCTAAATAAAAGCATTTTGTTCTGTGGTCAGGTTTTTCATGTTTTAATGAGAAAGGCTTTCCTTTTAGTTTCTTTTCAGAGGAAAAGGACTCCATTGGTAAATTTTATGATTGGGAATAACATTGTTTTCAAGTATGCTAATAAGGTCAACTGACACTTATAATAGGCTATGTTGAATAAAGTTTTCCAACATCCTTTGCTTGTCCGGAATTCATTTTCATTCACTTTTAAATAAGTAAATTCCATCATCTTTAAATTTGAACCTTCCCTCAAAGAAATATTTTATAATATTTAAATAAAATCGTTCTGATTTATCCTGAGAGATTCATTAGTGATGACGATGCTGGGACATTGTGTGCATAAAAACATACACATAAAGTAAAGTTTGCAAGGAAATAAAAGTAAGAAATCATGTGGCTAACAGTGCTGAGATGTACATCTTTGAGGTATTAGTAGTTGGTGTGTTATCTACCCAGATTCATGGAGATTTTTAACAGAATGCAAAACACTTCTCCCTAAAGTATAAACTTGCCTTCAAAAATTAAGATGAATCTCAGTACAAAGAGCGTTTGGTGAATTAAATATGTGTATAATGGTGGTCAAGAGGCCACCTTTTTCCAAAGTACATCTTAATTACACTGAATACTGTTTCAAAGTTAATGGGAATAACAAGAACAAAAAGGATATCTTCTCAGTAACCTAGCATTGTGCCAAAAAATTGTAAAAGTAGATATTTGAAAAAAGTGTTCAAAGGCATAACCCTAAATGCTATGCTAAATCTATTTGAAATTTGCTTTATTGCAGTCTTTGAGCTTATGAGGACCTTAGACTAATGATTTCCTGGTGCTCTTAGACTAATGATTTCCTCATCAGTACACAGACTACCACTATCCTAATTCAAATTTGTTTATTGTCCTAACTCAGATAATTATGTTTCAATAAGACTATGGTATTTAAAATAATGTTTCAGGAACTGAATGTTTTTCTTCTAAGATCACGAACAAGTCAAAGAAGCTTGCTTTTCATCACTTATCTTCAACTTATTAGTGAAAGTCTTAGATAATTTATCCAATAAAAAGAAATGAAAAGCATACAAATAGGAAAGGAAGAAATAAAATTATCTGTTAGTAGAAGATATAATCTTACGTGTAGACCATTCCAAAAAAGTTTGAAATCATTAATAAAGCAAAGTTTCAGTATACAAAATCAGCTGTGTTTGGGTACATTATCAGTGAAGACTCTGAAAATGAAATTATAAAACTGATTTCATTTAAAATAGCATAAAAGTAATAAAATATCTATTTTCTAGAGACTTGGAGGAGAGAATGAAGTAATCCTTTACTGAGTACAGAGTTTAAGTTTTACAATATGGAAAGAATTCTAGAAATGTTTATCAATAATAATTGAACAACAATGTGAAAGTATTTAATATCATCAAACTGTATCCTAAGAAATAGTTGGGATGTAAATTTTATGCAAATTTTTTACAATTAAAATTTTATATATGTGTATATATATATACATATATATGCCCATACATATATAATTTTTATGTGTGTTTACATGTATATATATACATATATATATACATATATATATATACACACACACTCTTCTAGGCTACTAAATTTATAATGAAAAATGAAAAGCAAAATTTCTTGTTCAGAAAACATGTGAATTTGTAATTTTGATGAACAATATGTTTTTCTACTTATGGGTTGTGTCAATTTATGCAAAAAATAAAAGATGTGCTATAATATCTTCAACCCAACATTTTTATCAAAAAATTGTGTCATATGAACTTCATGATTTCTGCCAGTCTAATAGATAAAAAGTGAATGCTCCTCAGATTTTTTTGTTTTATTGATGCATACAATTATACTTTGTAATAAGATTTATTGTGATATATTCATACATGTTACAGCATAGTTTGCTCTATTTCAGTCCCCAGTACTTTTCTGTTCTCTTTCCTCCACCCTTCCTCTGATCTCCTTCCTCTACTCTGCTGGTCTCTCTTCTGTTTCTTTTTAAATTGGTGCATGTTAAACATAAAAGTGGGTTTTCTTGTAATATATTTGTACATGCACATGTAAATGCATGTGTACAAGTTTTAGTTGATTTTTGTGATGAGAGAGAGATAGAGATCTAGTTTCATCCTTCTACATATGGATATTCAGTTTTCCCAGCAACATCTGTTTGAAATGCTATCTTTTCTCCAGGGTATGGTTTTGGCACCTTTGTCAAGGATCAGAAGCATTTCTCTTATCACAAATGATGGTGTGAAAATTGTATGCTTTAGCCATTTGCATTTATGTTTTTATGCAATATGCAGCCATGCCCTTTCAACATTTCTTAAGTAAAAATTTTCTGTCTATTATTGAATCATGGGGATTCTGCAAATTGATATTTTGAAAGAATCTTTCAACATATGAGCTTTTTGGAGGACATTTCATATCCAAACCATAATGTCCTTGTATCTTGCCTGAGTTAGCTAGCTCATGTTACATTGTCTGATGTTTTCTCACCATATATAAATTAGTTTCTTTACCCTTGTTTTAAATTCTTTGGTGGTATCATTAATGACTTGTTTGTGATGACATACTAGTATATGCTTTCTCTTTGCTTAGTGACAGTATTTTTCTGATTAATGTCCTCTGTCTGATTTTCCCCTGAGACTTTGCTCAGCTTTTGATGAAGGGAGTTCTTATTAATACAGCTGGCAGAAATTTATATTAATTTTTGCTGCACTGTACCCCTCCCATGAACCAGGTGTGTGTGTGTGTGTGTGTGTGTGTGTGTGTGTGTGTGTCTTTATGTTTGTGTGTTTCGGTGTAGAGAGGTCATATTAATCCTTTTTTCTCCCATCTGAAAGTTCAGCATTGACAGGGCTGTTTACTGTTTAGTCTAGCAACTAAATGTGTCCTTACCAACTGCTGAATCTTACGAAGACTGTGGCTTGTGTTTAATCATTCATTCTTACCTTCCCAATTACTCAGTGGCTCCCCACAGGATCCAGTGGAGTCTCCACCTGCAGACTGTGCCACTGCTTGTTCTAACCCTCAGGATATACACTTGTTCATGGAACTGTACTCTGCCATCTGTAGCTAAAATCAACTGCAATCATACTTTCTTGGCTTCTTTCCATTCATTTGATTTCCCCTGTATTTGGCAACCTATAAATATTTTGGTTTGGCATTACAGATGTAGTCTTCAAAGATGAGTTTTTATTTCTATTTCTTGTTTTCTTAATTTCTCTTTTTGGGGGAGAGTGGTTATTTCAGGGAAGGGAATATAGCAAAGACTACTAACTCTGCTACTCTAAAAGAAGATCACCATTTTTAAAGCCACTTTTCAACATTATTTGATAATATATATTACTGTACCCCAAATTTTAGGTTAAACAAAAACCTGCAAGTTTCCAAATTATATTTATTTCATTCTCCATAATCATTCTGCCTATATTTGATTTGAACTGCAGTGATTATTTAATTCTTTGTATTGCTAAAAGAAAGCTTCATAGATTTCTTATGCTCCAAGAACAAAATGAAATATATCAAACAAGATTGTTGCTTAAGTCACAACTAAAGAATATTTATACATTTCTAATCAGAAAAGTTAATTATCTGTTTTTAAACAAGTTGCATATATTAATTTACCATAAATTAACATTGCATATAATACTCATTCATATCTCACATATGTAATTAGGAAATCCAATATGCAATGTTAGCTATAGTCCCTGAAAATAAAATTTCAGTGTTTCATTAAGAACAGCTTAATGATCAACTGATAATCAACTATATCTTATGGCTTAACAGAGGAAGAAATCTGATATAGGCCAGTTCTCATCACTTTGACCAGTAAGCACTGCACATTCATTTAATGTGCCACATAAATGATGATATTCAAATTCTGAACTGGCAACAGATGCCACCAATTTCTGCCTGAATGGTCACATCTGACCTTTCTAAGCATGAGTGGGTCATATTTTCCTTGGTTCATTAAATATACAGCTATCACACTTACCATTTCAGAGTCATTTATACATTTACTAATAACCCATTCAAAATATACCAATTCTGCTAATCGCTGGGAGGATCATAGAAATCCCAACTGCCAACCTCCTATTCAGTGCAGGAATACTTAATGCAGTATTAATTCTAGCTTTTGTTTGAACTCAGGGAAACATTTTGTTTTTCAGACAAATGTACATTTTCAACTTCTTGGCTAAGCCTAAAACATTTTTCCTACATCTATTTTTAGCCTACTAATCTAAGAAAAATACATGTTTCTTCTTTTATATACTGACTTCATATTTGAAAATGACTACCATGTCCTCACAAGGCTTTTGTGTTTTATCGTTTTGTTTTCATGATACGTACATGTAGTTCCTTCAACTATTTCCTAAAAGGCTGTAGAATCCAGACCACCATCCTGATTACATAATACTGTGGCAATCTTTTTCAATTCTTAAAATGTGGCTGCCAAAACATATCACGATGCCCCCAAAGCACTCTAAATATACTAAATTGAAACATTCCCTTTTTCTAAACTCTCTTAAACGTACTGAAATGGTAATGTTTTTATTAAATTATCTAGTAATATTGTTGGTTCATATGGAATTGAAGACAATGCTGCTTTTTTCTTCATATGAATTTTTAAAGGACATCTTCATCTCCTATTTATATGGTTTTATTTGAAATTTGTGCTTGCTTTGTATTTCTTCTAACGTTTTTCTTTTAATGAGCCACAGGTGCAACCTATCAAGATCACATTGTTATAGAATATATTATATTATCATATTATTGATTCTGAAAATTTCAAAATGTATTAAACATGAAGAAAGTAGAGTGGTGTGCTCAAAAGCCAGGGCTCACCTCTGAAGGCTGTTGCTTCTTCTCTTGGTTACCCAGTGATCAGAGATTAACTTAGTTAATTTGGATATCTGCAGTTTCCATGTTTATAAAAATGATGATTTATACTTCCTAAGATTAATTGGAACATTCACTGAGGAAATACCAAGTATCTAATATACTGTAAGTTATTATAAATGCTATCAATAAAACATTATTCATTTTACTACAGAAGACAGATTCTGCCTGAGGGCTATTGCTACCACATATTAGTCCATGAAATCCATTTGTGAGCATTTCTTCCTAACTCTTTATTTGATGAAGGCATGTTGGTAGTTTGGTAGATTGAAAGTAGGCAGGGCAATATATGTACAACCATAATTTCTTAATGTACCACATATCAGAAATCTTTCATGTCTTTCTTGGGTTCTTCTCTGCATTTCTTCTAGCATTCCTTCCTTCCTTTTGTAGGAGCATACCACAGATTGAATTTTATGCATGCCATTAGAGAAACTCAATTTGACAGCACGAATTTACTATGTATTGCACATAGAAGATCTCAAAATGAACATAGGACCCATTCATTAGCAAGCATTATTGTAGGTAAATTCAATGTACTAGAAATCAGATTAGTAATACTATTATCCACTTTTCAAAAGGATCTCTTGAGAAAATACGTTATGTGCCTTGCTAAAATCTACCCAGAAAATACATGTAAGATAGCATATTTCTCATTTCTCTTATAGAAATTATTACCCAAAAGGGGAAAATATCTGCTATGGATATTTTCATCTAGAATAATACTAAATGCTCAATATTCCTAAAACCATGGTAGTACTAATGGTGTTAGTGGTAGTAGTGGCAGTAGTGGTGATAAAAGCATTATTTAAGGAAATGGCTTCAATTTGTTGAATGTTGCATTACATACAAGGAATTGTTCTAGGAACCATACCTTGATTATTTTGCTTAATCTTTTCCACAAGTCTCTTATTATGTACTACCATTTTTCTTATCTTGCAGATAAGAAAAGTTAGGCATAGAGAGTTACATTTGATCCAAGGCAGAAAATATTTGGCATAGCAGTTCTCGAAGGCAGGTATTCTAATTGCTTCTGAAACTGCTTATTCTAGCCTTTCCAATTTTAAAATTTTATTGTCTAAGAAACAGTATTAGATAATTTTCTTTTCATTCTGCTACCAATTATGTTTATCTCATTATCACACAAAAAATGTGACTCTTGCCTTTTGTTTGCCCTTTTGTCAGAAACACTGCATTTGCATTTAAAGAGTCCTGTTCTACTATCCTTATGTTATTTTGGCTCTCAGTATAATTTAAGCTTTTTTTTGTCTGTCTTTGAATCCCCTTTGGCTATATGCACATCCTCAGATAAAATCGTATATTTATATGTATGTTCAGGTGGTTGTCCAGTCTTTGTCTTTATTTTATTTTTTTTGGTTTATTTGTTGTTGTTTAGTAGTCTGCATCCTATTTATTGACTTGTGCCCTGTCTAAATACATTGAATCTATTTTTGAGGGTCTTCAAAGAACATGTATACCCTTGTATTTTTTAACCACAGAATGCTAGCATTCTAGATCTCATGTTTTAAAAAATGAAGATAAAACTGTGCCCCCGAAATGGAGGCTACATGCCTTACTATGACCATAAGTTAACTCTAAAGTTCATATTATTACTCAGCTCTATTACTGCCCGGGAGGGAAGAGGCTAAGCTGCAGTGCTCCCTGCTCCCTGCTCCAGAAATATTCCCAGTAAATTAGTAGGAATATACATTTTATTCAAAGTCATCACTGAAGGAAGGGAGAAGAAACACTTCATTCAAAGATTTTATCTTTGAAACCTCTGAAACTTAGAACTTTCAATGGAGAAGCAGGAGAGAAGAGACAGGCAGCAGGAAGTGAGACAAAAGGCAGGCAAGGTACCTATGCAGATGAGTTAGCCTATGTTAGGCAAGCCTAAGACAGCGAGCATCTCATTTCCAGCTTTTTAGGAGCATGTCAGTGTTTGGGACTCATGTCCTTCAGCTTCCTTTCTCAGAGTTCAAAAGGTGGGCCCAAGTTAAGTCTCTTTCAATGTGAATTCAAGACTTACTATTATTCTATCAATAAGTTTTCTTTCTTTCAAATTTACACGAAAGTTTCTCTCTCTCTCTCTCTCTCTCTCTCTCTCTCTCTAACAGAAATTCAGATTGACAAGAAGGTTTTGTTTATATTTTGTTGGTGGTTACTATATCTAAAGAAAGCAAATTGTCATCAAGGGCAAGTGAAAAGATATTATATACTTTTGCTTTTGCCAAAAACTATACCACCATTTAAAGTTTAACATTAAGAAATTCTCTATATGCCATCTGTTGAAATTTTGTTATATTGATAAGGAAATATTCATTTATATTTTCTACTTGGCCAATTATCCTTTAGTCCATTCTCCAAAATGCCTATCATTTATTTTTTTCTTTTATTCTAACCTAAATATTTTCGCCAAACGTTAAACCCATCATACAATATAGGGCTGATATTTTGTCATGCCTTTCTGACTGATGTGTTTCATTGGAACATGAAATTCTTCCCATCATACGATTTGATCCATGAATCTTTTACTGTCATAACGATAGTGATAGAGAACAGAGAGGTGTGAGTGATGGGAACATGAGGTTAAGGGAATAACTCAATAACATGGGCCCGCTGTGCTGATCTCCACTTGCTTTCTTAAAATAAAAAAAAAAATTACCTACAACACTGCCTGGCTTAAGTCATAGGCTATGCTACATTCTTTCGCAAGCAACCTGTTATCTGAAGGAGAAAGCCAGCCTGAGATGTCAATAAAAAGAACACAAGTTATTCTGAAGGGGGAACTTTTGTGAGTCTTAACAGACCATATCCAAGAACTCAGGGATCTATAAGAACAGATTCCAATTAGAAGTAGTCACCATGGCTAGAGTGACCCAGAGTTGCCATGCATAAGAGTGAGTCAGAAGTCTGATGTCATCTTGCTGCCAAAGATCAAGAGGTGAACCTGGGCTGGATTCTTTGGAAACTTGTCTGGTATCCCAGTAAAACTGGAGAGAAGAAGAGGCACATTGTCCTTCTCTCCTATCTTGAGAATGTCCCCTTTCCACTTTTCCTATCCCTTTTTACTCTAAATGACATTCTGAAATCTTTCTGACATAATTACAAGAATCAAGGTGAAGGAGACTTCTGTGGCTACCTAAGCTGTGCTGCAGACTTCTAACCTGTAACAATAGCAGAGAATTATATTTATATTTGCCTCTTTAAAAATAAAAATGGTAGTTCTTGATTTGTTGCTGTGCTATTGCACAGTAGCTTATAGATGCTTAAGTCTGTGAGAATGTTTCCAGCCATTTCTCCAGTAAGACATTCCTTTCAGTCACTTGACTCCTGTTATCTTTCTTCAAATATTACATTTTCATTCCAAGTGTCCAATTATATAGTTGGATATAGGAAGTTTGCTCTTTGCTCAAAAAATATAAATTTTGAAAAATCATTTTCAAGTTCAAAGTGGTGTGAGAAACAGCCATTTAATAAGCAATAAATTTGTATATAGTGTCATAAACACAATCACTATATATGGTTACATGAAAATAAATGAATAATTAAATAGTATGCCTTAGTTTTTAGACTAGATCAGGGGAAAAGCCTTCCCCAAGAAAGATGTGTAGAGGCAACTGAGAAGTACAGTCATCAGAAGGACACGTGTGGACTAGAAATGCACCTGTGAACTCACAGCACCTGTGTGGACCAGTTTCCTTTGACTCTGTGCCAATTCTCTTCTGTACTTCAGTTGGTGCTCTCTGCTTACCCAAAGATTCTCCTCCCTTATGTTTGGTTTCACATCACCTTGAATAGCTATGTCATTTCCTTTCTCTGGTACATCATAGTCTTGCTTAGTCAATCTGCCTACTAATAGGCTCTTAATATCCCACATTCAAACTCTAAAGAAAGAAATCTGGTTGACCTGCCTCTTCTTTGCATGTTACATAAAAAGGTCACAGGGTAAGATTGAGTCTTATTAGTTCATGGAACCCAAACATTTGTCAGATCAGATGTAGATGACTGTATTATAGTCCTGTACATGTCAACTGATGATTACCTTCGAAGATGACATGGGCCTGAAGGTACTGATTGCCTCTTCTATATCCTGTACTCTTATCTGCCTATATATTTACATCTGCTTCACAAAAATAACCCTATATGTATATCTCACTTCTTGGTGACATCTACCTATCATTGAAATGCTCTTTCCTCCCCAGATAATAGAATTACAAAAGCATAATGCCATTTAAAAAATAGTACATAAAGAAAACCTTCTGAATTTCTCTCCCAAAGGCAAAAACTTATCTTGCAATGTGATTCCCTATTCAATACTATTAATGGCCACCTTTTTAAATGATGAGAAAACAGGACAAGGCTGATGGAATCCATTAGAATCAGATTAACATGTCACTTTAGAACAGGTGAAGCATTTCTAGTTTTCTCACATTCTATTCTCTTAGGGGATTGATTTTCCCCCAAAAGACTCAACAAAGAGTAGTAACTTTTGGCAGCTGATGGAATTTATTGTAACCATGTCAAGAAATAGTTGAGCATCTAAGATGGGGTAATGGTTGGCAAAGACTTTATAAAGATTTGGGTAGATTTGAATCCAACTTCTGTAGTATTAGGCCATGTTTCACATAACCGGGTTCATTTGAATGGTGAAGCATTGCTTGATGCTTCAAAAGGGCCTAGAGGAAACCATGCTTCATGTTGCTTAGGTACAACCCAGTCCATCTTTCTAATGATGGTAATTAATATATGGTTTATAACTGGGATGATATTTAGAGACTGCATCAGAGTTTTTATATTTGACTTTTTTTCCTTAGCTCTTACAAGGCCTAGGTCTTAACAAATTTGGAAATGTTTGTATTTATTAGGAATGATTTGGTTTTGAGGTTGGAGGGGAAAGGGAGTTTCCATCCTCCCTAATATCACCTTCCTGGGATATAAAGGTTTCAAAGATGCTGGAAGTTGATATGAGGAGTTACTCCCTCTCTTGAACATCTTCATCAAGATGCCAGCCTTCAATACACTGGGAATTCAAATTTAACAATTGCAGCACAAGTTGAAATTTATTTGAAATCAATAATGTGTATAATTTTCTTCTGGTTTGAGTTTCTAATGATTTCACAATTTTCCTGTAAACAGAAAATGTTTCCAAAAAGAGTCGAAGTTATCTCTGCCTTCTCTTATCTGCCTCCAGCAGGCAACATGGTCTGTAGTTAATCCCTTTCTTACCAGTGCATGCTTTATTCTCTTGGAACTTCTTTAAACATTAGCTACAAGATCTTTGAGGGTCTTATGACAATGGGCACGTTATACTTGGACTAAAGGTTGACAGTGTAGTTATGTTAGAGCACCACACATATCAGTACAGGATTAAGGGACATATCTCTTTATTGTCCAGTACATCACTTTCAAATCAGTACCTTTTAGTTTTATTTGCTATTTTATTTATAATAAACATTTATTATGTTGCAAGTTTTGATTTCAGTTTCTAAGCTTCAGTCTATAAGAAGTACAACAGTCACGATTTTTAAAAGCACGTCTTTATTCTCTGCTGCCTTTCACTTGGAGAAAATATAACTTACAACTTTTTCTGGGTTTTTTGTTTGTTTGTTTTGTGTTGTTTTGTTTTGCATTGGTTCTCAAAATTCCCCACATCCCAGCCCAGAGTGCTGTGTAGTATCAAGATGTTGAAGAAAGGAAATGATCTGGTCTTCCGTCACCTAGTTACAGCAGACACGCATTCTGTCACTGATACTTAGATCCCTTCAGATACTTTCTTGCCACCCACTCTTGGGTGGGTTTTTACACCCATGGACATGTTTGCCAAGAGATACTATGTAGTTTCCTTCCTGGTGCGTGTTGTGGCACTCCTTATTTTTAAGACATGCACCACTCTATTCTTAGAATGCATAGACCTTACTTGTTATGAGCCACATTGTGTTTCCCAAAACTCACTTGTTGGACTCTTAGCTCCTAGTACCATTGAAATACTAATTAAGATAAAATGAGATTATATAGGTGAGCCTCAATCCAATATGATGGTTGTCCTTATAAAAAAGGGTCTTAGGATACAACTGTTAGAGAAAACCAGGTGAAGGCAGCCATCCACAAGCCAAAGAGAAAGGCTGCAGAAGGCCCAGTTGTGATAACCTCTTGATCTAATACTTTGGAGGCCAAAGAATTAGGAGAAAATCAATTTCAGTTACATAAGCTATTCCAGTCAGTGATACATTGTTATGACAATTTCAGCAAAGAAATGTATCATATATCAGCATAAGACAAAGGAGATTATCTTTCTGTCTCTTTTTATCCCCCATCATGGAAGAGAGAGATTTATTTTACTTTTTTGTGAAAACATATTCTTTTTTTGTTGCCATGACACTTCGATTATGATGCATATTCCATTCATTCACCTCCTACCAAAAAATAAATAAATAAGCTCACTAAATTCTAATATACACAGGTTTTGGAAACTAAAAATAAAACCAAAAGCACCATATATTTCTAAAGTATGTCTTTCTTCTGCCCTGCTTAGACTCATATCTCTCTTGAGGTAATAGGCACAGAGGTGGGTACTTGCATGAGCAGAAGGAAAGGAAAGGGTATCCCAAAGAGAAAAAATACACTAAGAAGAGAATATACAGACATTCCAAAAATATTTCTCCATTCTTAGATGTAAGCATAGATTTAAGATAAAACTGAAAACTCATTAATAAAGAAAGCAAAGTAACTTCTCAGATAATATCCATAATTACTTTCAATAATTTTTTTCTTATTTTTATTGTCCATTTTTTTCTCCTTTACCAGTGGTGCTATTTTATTTTCCCTCCCTCCCTTCCTTCCTTCCTTCCTTCCTTTCCCTTCCTTGCTCCCCCCTCTTTCTTTCTTTCTTTCTTTTCTTTTTTCCTTCTTCCTTCCTTCCTTTCCTCCTTCCTTCCTTCCTTTTCTTTCTTCCTTCCTCCCTCCCTCCCTCCCTTCCTTCCTTCCTTCCTTCCTTCCTTCCTTCCTTCCTTCCTTCTCAGGGGCACTTAACCACTGAGCTGAGCCACATTCCCAGCCTACTTTGTATTTTATTTCGAGACAGGTCTCACTGAGTTGCTTAGCTCCTCGCTGTTTCTGAGGCTAGTTTTTAACTTGTGATCCTCCTGTCTCAGCTTCCCAAGCCATTGGGATTACAGGCATGTGCCACGGTGCCTGGTTTATTTTCTATTTTATAATTTTCATAACTTAGATTTTTATATACCTTATACTGGCCACCATCTGTATTCTATCTGGATCACTTTTAGAAAAGCGTAGGTCAGTCAGTGGTACATACCCAGCCATTCAGGAGGCTGAGGTGGGAGGATCACTAGTTTGAGGGTAGCCTTGGCAACTTAGTGAAAACTGTCTCAAAAAAAAAAAAGTAAAATAAAAAGGGCTGAATATGTAACTCAGGGGTAAAACACTTGTGGGCTAGATCCTTAGTACCATGAAACAAACAAACAAGCAAATAAACAAAAAGTCTTTGTCAGACATTCTTATGATAGTTCAAGACCACTTAGTAAATTCCCCACCCTAGACTGAGAACTCCTGAGCACCTAGGAGCTGGTACAGAACCTGTGATAAGTGGGGCTATGGAAATGCTGCAGAGTAGACTACTCTTTGATATTGAAAAATAAAATTGATAGGGTGTATCATACCATGGAATTGATTTTTGTTTTCCATCATAACTTGAGTAAAACCTGAACAGAGATACACTAACACACAAGTGAGGGTCTATGCCAAAGGTCAACAAATTCAGATGCCTATAAGGATCAGGCAGTTAACATAAATAAATGAGAAAACTGAGTCTAATATAATAGGCAGTGATGAAGATAGTAAGTAACAATATTTCTTGCCACGGCTAAAGGCAAATTTTCTATGAAACAGATTTCTTTGCTATGCAGAAATATATGCCCTGTTTTGAAATCTAATAAAACCAAAAGTCAACAATTTTGTAAGAAATATTTGAATTTTTAAATGTTAGCAACCAAACATTTATAAAATAGCAGGTTTCCCAAAAGCACAATGGTAGAACAAATCTGGTCTGCATATGGCTTTTCAATTAGCAATTTGGGGATTTCAGATATGGATACCTCATATTATTCATGAAACTCAAGTCATAGAGACTTGTATTTGTTTCTTCAGGCTATGATCTCTCTACCTTAGATCAAGCCTACAAAATGTGGACAGTGGCTGGAATCCATGAGTTAAATTCACCAATTAGCATGTATTTCCCAGGGGGAAAATGATTTTGTCTCTGAAATCACTTGGGGGAAAAAGTAAACAAGCAAACAAAATACCTCTTTACTCTGTCTACCACCGTGGATTGCTTAAAAGTCTCAAACATATCTTTAAAAAAAAAATCCCTGTGGGAACAGTTTATACTGGCCTCAAAATTTTACACACTAAAGTTGAATATTTCAAAAGTATATATTGTATTTTTTTCTGTAACTGCCTTTATAATATACAATTTTTTTCACAAGATATTGAATAAGGAATTTCATCGGTCTTAAATGCCCTCCTTCTGCTGCTTTTGCTTGAGTAAAAGTATCTTAATTTCTTCTTTAAAGCAATCATTTTCAAGTTCACAATGAATATTAGGGTTAAATGTGCTGGTTTTCACAGTGTCTCTCATCCCTTCTATCCAACTGGGTATGCAGATGTGCATGAAAACTGTCACCTAAATGTAGATAGAACTCAGATCTAGGTGTATCCTCTTGAAATTCATTGGTCATTATTTGGAAAAATGTCATCTGCTTTTATCTAAAAGGTTTTTTTGTTTGTTTTTGTTTTTGTGTTTCTCTACTTTTACAGTGTGTGGAGAATGAAACATTTACTAGTTCTGGCTCCTGGTGGATTCTTGGTCTGGTATCTGGTGCTTTATCACTAAATCCCTAGGTGATCTTTGAGCAATTCTCTGGACCTGCCCTCTCTAGCTTCCAAATATTAGGTATTCTATCAAGGTATGACTCTATTTATTCTTTTCTTAATAATAAGTACATTCATAATTTTATCTGGGTTCACTTCACTCCACTAAGTGACCTCATGGAATTGGAGGCAGAGAGATGTCCAAGTTACTTGCATAGACTTTTCCAGGTATATGTGAAAACTGAAAGACCCCAATGGGGTTAATCTGGCCATGAGAAATTTGGGAGTTTTTACAATTCCCCCAGCATCTCATTATGCCATTTTTTTTTTTCATTTCATACCCTCTATCTGAGGTAGTATCCTGTTTAATATTACTTTATTTAAGGAAATTTAAAACATTTCCAATCTGTGTTTGGAAAAATGAAAAGCAAGCCTTATTTCTCTTAAATTTATTCAAACATATCAGGTTCTTTTAGATGCCAATATTCTTCCCACAATGCTTCTTATTTTTTTACCAATGTTGGGGGTCAAAAATTTGCTTCCTCTGTCCTGTAACTACTCTTTTTCTCTCATTCCAAGAAGGTTTTTTGTTGCCTCCTTCTTCTGGCTGAGCAAAGTCCTTACCTTATATTCTATATCCTAGGATAATGCAGCCATCCTGACCTAGTCATTGAAATAATCTGAAGGTTTTACCCTTTGATTGTTCTTGATGCCTGAAACTCAATTTCCAACATTTCTGAATGGCTTAGAACTTCAGCTCAGTTCTCGGCTTAGAGAATTCCCATGGATGCCTGCTCTAAAATTGATCTTTTTTTCCCTATTATCCAAGTCACCCTCCAACTTTGGTTCCCATTATTACACTTTGCAGTATATGATATTATATTGTGCATTAACTACTTGCACAATATAATATCAGTTTTCAGGTTTCCTCATATTATAATATAAACTTTACTAAGGCAAAAAAAATTTCTTTTAACAACAATGTATCCTTATAGTGTGTAGAATATTTAAATAAATATCTGGGGAACAAATGAATGAATAAGTGAATGAAGAATTTATTGTTCTGGATATTATTTACCTTTTCCTTGAAAGAGGAGTGCCAGATCTTCAAAACATGGGGGTTGGCAGGGTAAGAATACTCTCAGGATCTAAAACTATGTCAATACATTTCTAAGTGAGGAACACTTTGAAAAATTTACTAAGTTGAATTTCTGTTGACTTATGCATTCATTTGCATTTTCAAATCAATTAGCATAAATATTTCACAGTAATATCTCATTTTTTAAAAGTATGAGATATGACTCTAGTTATCTGCATTTTTCATTCTTAAATTTTTTGGGAAGGAAACTTCTTTCTTCCTGGTTAGTCTTGCCAGAAATTAAACCAATGTATTACTTAAAGACCACCATTTTTTTCTCTTTGATGTATCTTTGTTCTATGTCAATTATGCCTGTTATTATTTTATGAGTTCCGTTTTTATGGGTTATTATGTCTATTCTGACTTCTGAAGTTGAAAAAATATTTCCTTCATTTTACCCATTTCAATTCTAGTATTACCATTTAAAGTTATAAATTTCCCAATAAGAACCACCTTATCTGATTTATATTTGCCTTGATTTACTTCCATATTTATTCATTTTGGCATATTTAATCCTTGTCATGATGTTTTCTAACTTGAGCAGTTAGTTATTTGGATGTATTTGTTTTCCTTTCTAGTTATTGATTTGAAGATGATATCATGGTCAGATATTTTGGCCTAAATTGTGTTAATTCATTGATACATGCTGCAGTTTGCATGATGGCCTTACTACACAGTCAATTTTTATAATTATTCCATGTACCCTAGAGAAGAAGAAACATACAGCTCTCAGTCTCTGGGTACGGAATTTCATGTTGCCCATGTTAATGTTTGTGTTCAAACACACCCTTACTAAATTTTTTTGTACTGCATGTTCTATAAATTATAAAGAGAAAGTTGTTAAAAATCTCCAGTCTGGTGGTAGATTTTTTTCTCAGTATAACTTACATAATTCTGATCATCTTATTTCTATGTTTTAAAAAAATTATTAATTGAGAATAATTCATGAAAAATGTGCACATTACAGAGTTCTCATATATCTCACACTCATTATCCTCTGTTGTTGAAATCTATCAATATAGTACACTGTTTATAGTTAATGAATCAATAATAGCATATTATTACTAACTACAGTACATCAGTCAGATTTTTCTTAGTTTTTACTTATGTAATTTTTCCTTACTCATTTAAGAGCATAAGACTGTGTTCAGTCATCATGTCTCTTTAGGTTCCTCTTCACTATGAACATTTCTTAGGCTTTCCTTATTTTTCAAGAGGGAGACAGTTGTAAGGAGTGCTAGGCAGGTTTTTGTCAAATTTCCCTCAACTAAAGTGTTTTCTAATTTTGTTTCCCTCACATTTAGATTTGGGTGATAGGTTTTTGCATAGAAGGCTGCAAGGATGACACTTGAATTGCATCATTTTAATCCTCATATTTGAAACTGACATGGATAAATTGGGAATATCGGTCAGTTTTATCCACCATAAAATTCCTTTTTTGTTCTTCTTTTCCATATTATCATCTTGGGAAGGAATTCAATATAAGCAGCCCACATTTAAGGACAGGGAGTTGTGCACCACCTCAGTGAGGGCACAGCATCAACATAAAATGTTTGGAATTCATATAAGATTGATCTCTTCTCCCAATTTATTTCATGATTTGTTTATATAAGTGTAGTCTTATAAAAATAGTTTCATGATTAGGATTATAATCCAACACTGCTTTATGTGCCTCTCAAATGATCCCATTTTAGGATGTTTTTTAAACCAATAAATCTGGTGTAAACATTTGTGTGCTGGGTTTGTATGTTCACAAATTTTCAAATCAGTTATGGAAAAAAATATTTAGGATGTGGAGCTGGATAACACTGGAAGACCATGTTTAGTTTTGTAAGAAACTGTTAAAATCTCTTCCAAGCTGGGCACAGTGGTGCAAGCCTGTAATCCCAGCACTTAGGGAGGCTGAGATAGGAGAATGGTGAGTTCAAAGCCAGCCTCAGCAATGGCGAGGCGCTAAGCAACTCAGTGAGACCCTGTCTCTGCATAGAACACAAAATAGGGCTGAGGATGTGGCTCAGTGGTTGAGTGCCCCTGAGTCCAATCCCCAGTACCAAAAATAAAAAAAAAAAACTCTTCCAAAAAGGCTATACCATTTAGCATTGCCCTTAGCAAGAATGCAAGTTACTTTTGATCCACATTTGGCTGCAGTTGGTACTGTCATTTTTTAAGGTAATCCATGTTCAATAGTGGATAGTACTTCATTATTGTTTAATGAACAATTCAGTAATAAATAATTGGAAGCATCTTTTCATATTCTTATTTGTCATTTGTTCAAGTTCACTTTTGAGGTGTGTTATGGTTTAGATATGAGGTGTCCCCCAAAATCTCATATGAGAGACAATGCAACAAGGACTAGAGGTGAAATGATTGAGTTATGAGAGTTTTAACCTAATCAGTGTGTTAATCCACTGATAGAGATTAACTGGGTGATAACCATAGGTAGGTAGGGTGTGGCTGGAGGAGGTATGTCATTGGGAGCATGTTTTGTGTTATATATTTTGTCCCTGGTGAGCAGAGCTTATTCTCCCTCTGCTTCCTGATTGTCATGTCCTGAGCTGCTTTCTTCTTCCACATTTTTCCTCCACAATGTTCTACCTCTCCTTAGAGTTAGAGCAATGTAGTCAGCCATCTGTGAACTGAGACCTCTGAAACTGTTAGCTCCAAGTTAACTTTTCTCCCTCTAAAATTTTTCTTGTTTGGACTTTTAGTCACAGTGGTAAAAACTTGACTTAAACAAAGGCTATGTTGAGTTATTTTGCTTATTGTTAACTCATTGATTTTTTTTAAGTTTTAAGAGTTCTTCATGTATTTTCGATACAAGTCTTGCATCAGAAATATGTTTTTGTGAATATTTTCTCTCCTCAGATGGTTTGTCTTTTCACTCTCAGCAGTTTTCTTCACAAAACAGCTATTTTTAACTTTATAAAATTTTACATATTGTGTTTTTTATGTTGTAACTATATGTTTCTTACCAAATCCAATATAACATACAATATCTTCATCTTTTTTTCTCCTGGAAATTTAACAATTTTGCATTTTATGTGTAAATACTACACATTTCTAGCTAATTTTTATTAAATGAGTATGGTCTGTGTCTAGGTTCACTTTTTTGCATATCAATGTCTAATTGTCCAAAAGCCTTGTTGAAAATACTCTATGGAATTGTCTTTGCTCTTTGTTAAAGATTTGCTGTCTTATGAGTCCACTCTTGGTCTTCCTCTTGCCTTGGTCCATGTGTCTGTGGCACAGAAATAATGATGTCCAGATCACTGCAGTCCAGATCATTATTAAAAGACCAAAATGAGAAGAACTGACATCTTCACACTATTGAGGTTTCTAATACACAGGCATAAAATATCTCTTCTTTTATGTAGGTCTTGCGAATTTTTTAAATCAGTGTCTCATAGTTTTGGGTATTTAAACTCAATACCTATATCGTTAGACATATGTCTCAGTATTTGATTTGTGTGTGTGTTATTGTAGAAGATATTTTAATTTTTTTCAAATACCAGTTGTTAAAATTCTAATTGTATATAGCAAAGTAATTGATTTCTGTGTATTAACTGTATATCTTATAACTTTGATACTAGTTTATGACTTACAAGAGATTATTTATTGATTTATTAGAACTTTCCACATAGACAATCAAGTCTCAGGGTAAGGACAATTCTGCTTCTTTATAATCTTTTGACTTTTTATTTATTTTTCTTCTCATATGTTCACTAGCAAGAACTGCCAGTATGGTGTTGAATACAAATGACTATCCTTCATAAGATAGAGAGAAAAAATTCAGCCCCTCAACTTGAAGTATAATGCCAGTGATGGTGTTTGTGTGAAGTTCTATATCAAATCATTGAAATTTCCTTGTATTCTTAGTTTGCTGAGAGTTTTTATCATAAATGAACTTTAGATTTTTAAAAATGTTTTTCTTCCTCAGTTGACATGATCATATAATCTTCTTTTGCTAGTTGATGTTCTGGATTATATGGATTCATTTTTAAATGTTGAACTAATCTTGTACACTTGGAATAAATCTCATTTAATTTTGGCATATAATTCATAAACACATTGTTTGATACAACTTCGTATTACTCATGGATTATTTTTGCATTTATATTCATTCATGAGAGGCATTGGTCTATACTTCTATATAGTATCTTCATCTGGTTTTATTATTAGGACAATGTATAAAATGAATTAGGAAATATCCTTTCTGCTTCTGTTTTCTGAAAGATAATTTGAGAATAAGTATAATAATTTCTTCAAATGTTTGATAAATTTAGCAGGGAAATCATCAGGGCATTATGTTTTTTTAAAAAGGTTATTAATTATTGAGTATATTCCTTTAACAGAAACAGTAATATGTAGGTTATATATTCTTTTTTTTATGGACTTTAGTTTTTATGTCTTTTCTTTAGTTTTTATGTCTTTAGTTTTTTTATGTCTTATCTATTTCATCAAAATTATCAATTTTGGGGGAAAACAGTTGTTCACAGTGCTTCTATATTATTATCCCCTTATTCTCCGTGATAAGTAGTGATAACTTCATTTCATTTCAGATAATGATTTTTTTTCCTTTCTTTCTTTGTTAGCTTGACTAAAGGTATATTAGTCTACTAGTGCTGCCAAAACAATGCTACATATGGGTGTGTGGCTTAATCAACAGAAATGGACTACCACCACATCAACAGAGCCCAATTAAAATAACAGTGGCTTATAACTCCTGAGTTACAAGACATCAAGTATCTCTGAAGAGGAATACTTACAGAATGAATGGCATGTGAGGACAAGTAAGAACTAAGAAAGAAAATTATAGGTACATATGGCAATCCCATGGACAGGAGAGCACAGAAAATATTTCTGACAGTTTTCCTGACTGGGAAATACCAGAAAGAAGGCAGGATATGGAAAACGGTTAGGAAGTTCTCTTTATATTTCTCTCTGAGTCTTCCCACCCCACACAGGGTGTTTAAGGAATAAAATCTTTAAGGGCTACATCATTTAAGTTCATGTTTCCTGAATTCAGACTTTTTAAAAAATTCTATATGAATTTGTCCATTACTTAGGTCGTATGGATTCCAAGGAATTACTAAGTTTATTTCATGTCCTTGCATGTGTAAATGTGCACACATACCCACAAGAACACGCCTGGATGGAAATGATTATTTATGGAGATGAGATTCCAAGTCATTTGGTCTTTTTACTTATCTGTTTTAATCTAATTGTCTTGCACTATTAATACATATATAATATGACAGATAAAATACTTTTGGAAGTTTTCTTTTTTTAAGTTGAAAATATTTTATTTCATTTTACTAATTTTTAAAATTAGTAAATTATGTTTCTGACATAAACACACAAAAGCTAAGTATTAATGGGATACCATGAAATATTTCACATGTATATATTGTGTGATGTTTAAGTTGGGTTAAACATATTTATCTCTTTAAACATTAATCATTTCTTTGTGGTGGAAACTTTAAGAATCTTTTCTACCTTTCTGAAATGTAAAGTACATTATTGTTATCTGTAGCCACCATACTGTGCATCAGTACCAGAGCTTCTTGCTCCTAAGTATCACTTAGTACCCATTGATCAACTTCTCCCCATCTCTTCCTCACCCTCTACTGTCTCTGGCCTCTGGTAACCACTATTCTACTCTCAACCTCTATCAGATCAACATTTTTAAGTTCCACATGGATGAGATCATGTGGCACTTGTCTTCTGTGCCTCGCTTATTTCACTCAACATTATGATTACTAGCTCCATTCATGATGTTGCTAATGAAAGGATTTCATTTTTTATGACTGAGTAGGATTCTATTGTGTATATGTGCCACATTTTCTTTATCTGTTTATTAGTTGATGTACTCTTAGGTTGTTTCTGATTCTTGGTTATAATAAATATGGGAGTGAAGATGTCTTTTCATCATACTGCATTCATTTATTTGGGATATATACCCAGAAGTTGGATTGATGATAAAATGGTAGGTGTCTTTTTAATTTTTGGGGGAACTCCATACTGTTTTCCATTATGGCTATACAAAGACTTTTTAAAAACATTATATTTAAAACTCTCTCTGTAACTCTGGATAATTGTTTCTGTCTCACAGACTATTTTGTTAAGACACTTCAGCTCGTCTTCATTTTGACTATAAAATTGTCACAAAATGTTCTTTATTTAACATTTAATTTTAAGAAATTTAATTTGCTGTTAAAGTTTTTTTCTGATTATGTGATTTTATACATCTCTAACTCAGGAGCTCAGGGATATGTGAGCACACAAGGTTGCTAGGAAAAAAGAGAGTAAATAGTGGATTGTATTCCCATCCTCTGACTCCCATGGGCTTTTTTCATGATTCTAAACAAAACATAAAATTTTTTTGCATGTAGAATCACAAGGGACCCTAATATAATACAAAATGTAGACAGATTTTCCTTGGTATTAATGCTATTAACAGAAATAGCCAAAGACGAAAGAACAGGAGAATAAGGAGAAAAAAATTCACATTCCATATGAACTGAGAAATAGAAAATGGGAATTGCTCCTTTCGAATGAATAATTAAAAAGAAACAGATTACTTCAAGGCATATTTCACAATCAAAAGAAACACTATTTTTGAGAAATGTACATTTACTAGATTGTGATATCTAAAGAATAAAGAGATTTTAAAGTTCAATTTCTTCATAACTGAACATTTTCAAAGGTCAGCTAATAAAAATGAAAAGTGAAGCATGATAGTTTTTATCATAATAAAATATTGTGTTTAAAAATAGGGCCAGTTCCCTCTTAAGAAAATCAAATTTTCTGTTCATTCTATCAGATCATTACTTCTACTTTAGTTGAAAATCGATATGAATTATTAAGTTATTATTAAAGATTTTTCTCTCCCTCTCTATATTCTTCATAATGGGATATTTTTAAGCCTCGATTATCCAATAACTTTTCTTGAGTTGCTGACTTATCTACATGAAGATGATCTATCTCAAATACACAAGCATGGCAGATATACTGATATGAACTGAGGGGTTTTAATTTTTTCATAGAAATAAATAATCCTATGGGAATCATGGGATTAATTTCCTGAGGTTCTCTTATAACCCCCACAGTAGAATAGAATATACAGTGTTCTGCATAAAATACATTCTCAATTAATAACTGTTGAATGATTTGCCATTATGGTGCATATGAAGATTTTATGGTTTGGAAAGTATGAATTTTGATACATTTGCAGCAAAACACTTGCCTGTATGCAACACTCTTTCATTGACATATGCATTACACATATAATCAAATTGAAATTAATGTTGAAACTCTTAAGTTGCATTTATCTAAATTACAGTGAAAAGAAAAATATTATTTATAGAGAAAAATAGATAGTTGCATTTAGGGCTGTGAAGTCACTTATGGATTTGTTAGTGGAAAAAAGATTATCAGAACTTGGAATTTCTCACCCACTGTAACCAACATGCCTTTGAATAGCACATTCTGAGGCTACAGTTATTGTTAAGGGATACTGGGAATGATTCCATTTTACTATGCCAGTTATCAGCACAGCCTTGTCATTTTCATCTGCTACACATTTTGTTTGCCATCTTCAAAATCTCACTTTAGTGTTATCTTCCTGGCCTGTTGTCATAGGCCAGTGGTCTAGCAGAAAACATACTATCAATCTAAACACAATAACAAAGAACAGATTACAAAAGGGGCAGAAAATTGTCATAGACACTTTCCTGAATTTCATTCCCAATGGTTTTAGACTCAAAGGATTCCCCTGGTCCATCAGCCAAACCTGTGAGGTAAAGTATCACCATATCAGTATCGTAATCTAATCTACAGATGAAAATATTTCCTCTTTGGAGACCATATATTCTGACTATATTTTTAATCTCTTTCCTGCTTGTTCCTTATCAACGATGAAAAAGCTTGTCACACTCATTAATTCTCTTCCATATGAACTGAGAAATGTTATCAGTGGGAATGCTTGTAAAATTTTAAATGTCAGTTTGTTCCTTTTGGGGCACAAGCTGTGAAGTGCCATTGAAGGCTTTAAATGCATATATATATATATATATATACACACACACACACATATATATATATACACACATACACACACATGCACACTATTTAATCAGAAATGAGTAGAATTTACTAAATATATTCTTAATCTAAAATAAATTCTTTATCTAAAAATGTGTTATCTATTTCAAACATAATTTAGTTTCATATTCTAATCAGTGTAGTTTGAAAGAACACTTCATATTTGTTCTATCTGAAAAAAATGCTATTATAAGATATTCTATTGCTTTTTGATTTTTTTTTTTTTTTTTTTTACTTAGAGTTCTGGTGAGCTTACACCACCTTTCCTCAAGTGAGAAGATTAAAGGTATCCTCATTAATATTCATCTGTAAACCTAGCTGGCCCTCTCATCTACGAATTTTGAATACATATATGAAAGAAATATGCCTGGTTATATAAGGCAATGAAACATTTACTTTCATCTTAGTGTCCTTTCTTGGTTCCAGATTCATATATAGTAGTTTTTCTGCTTTTGGATCTTCAGTTTGTAGAAAACTTTCAAACTCTTTCAAAAGCAAATAGAATTTGTCACTTTTTTCAAACTTAATTCAGAATGTTCTTCTAACATTGGAATTAGACTCAAGAATGACCTTTCAAAAAATGGACAAATAAAATTTTTGTCATATTACACAGTCTTTTCCTCTTATTTCATGAGTAAATTAAAATTTCTGTCAAGGTAATTGACAGGGCAGTGATTTCTAACTGAAAGTTTCCCATCCATGTGCTCTACAAAAAATGTGGGCCCTATGTACATATCATGCCCCAGGAATAGCTTATTAGATTAGCCCTGGGTTTCTACCACAGACATGGCAAACTAATAGTAGAATGAACTCATGTTGCCTAGAATTAAAAAAAAAAAAAAGGTCATTTTGATAAATTGTTACCTATCTATGAAATGTGAATTGGAAAACATGGACAGAATAAGTCAATTAGAAATGGTAGCTACCAATGTAAGTTCCTTAAAAGAAAATGTCCAGGAGGGAGAGGGAAAAAATAATTACAGAGAAAAAAGGATAGGTAAGGCTTGGATATACAGATTTCGAAATCAGACCAAAGGCCTCAGGTGGCAGGATGTACCCACAGATCACCTTCTTCTATTTCCCATGGAACCTGAGCTCTAGTGGTGATGCAATAGGCTTAGTTAAGAATGGTCCCAAAATTATTCCATAAGACATAAAAGTTCCCCAGAGAGAAAATGCAACATCAGCATTGATGCCAGCTGCAAGGCAGCATAGGTCTCTGCTTGTGACGCACAAAGAATGAAACACCAGAAATGAGATGTTGCTTTACCCTTTACATTTAATGTGTATTTTTGTATGTTTTCTTAATTAAATCGAGTTCCCTGAACTTCAAGTGCCCTAATTTAAATGTAAATTACATGTATAATTTTTTTCACAAGACAACATATTGAGTGATAAAATGGTAAAAAAACTCACTAGTCCAAGTGTGGTTCTGAGACTATGTACCTCCAAATCATGTGACATATTTCTTAAAGTTAGATATTACTGGGCATTTTTCAACCTAAGGACATAGGAACACATGAAAAAGATCTCAGGAATCTACATTTTAAAAAATATGCGTGATAATTCATACCTATTCTTGTGCTGGATATTATAATTTTGACTTTCCAGCTTCACTCAGTCAGTCTGTTTAATTGAAGCCTGACATCAATGGTGGCAACAATTGAAGATGTTGGGATGTGACTGTTTTCCTTGTGCATTCTAGAGGAATGACTGTGGGAATCAGAGAAATGGAAATGTTGAAATGTGTGCAATGCGATTTATGCAGATACTTCTAGAACAAAACTCCCTCTTCCATTGGACATGGGTAAGAGTAAGTTCCCTTTGCCAAGTTATTAAAAGTATATAGACAAGGATAACAGCAGTACATAGGCAAGTATGTAGTACGTAGGCAAGTGAAAACAGAAGGGTAGAGGCCAAGTAGTGTCTGTTCACTGTCAGATGGAAAATGTCTTCCAGGGTTTCAGTACCAGTGTTCTGACCGATAGACATGTGTCTCAGCTGGAGCTTTTAGCCTTCAGGGAACATTTGGCAATGTCTGGAGACACTTTTGGTTGTCATAATGAGAAAGAAGGTGATGTGTGCTATTGTCATTTGGTAAATAGAGAGCAATAATGTTGCCAAACAACCTACAGTTCACTGGACAGCCCACCACAATAAATGCCAATAGTGTTAATACTGAGAAACCTTGAACTAAAAAGATCTATAGACGTCACTAATTGATCATGGAGTACATAGAAAAATATATGGGCAGATGAGTAAGTTTAGTTTAGCACACATATTTAACAAGCTTCTAGATATGATGGACACTTGACAAAGTTGTCAGAATGGATATTTTTGGTATTCAGCAAATTCTAAATTACTCTATTTGTAGATCCAGTCACAAAGAGAGGCAGAGATCTGCAATGCAGGCATAAGTGCAATTCTGACTTTTTCTCCTACCAATCCTTCTTCAGAAGGACCTGTGACTTGTTCTAAGATAATATAAGTTTCCCAGATCTTCTTTCCATTATTAGACACTGACCCTGAACTGATGCTAATCCTTATAGAAGCAAAATAACATCTTGTTCCATTGATCAGACTTGGGGCTTATAGAAGTCAGAGGACTTCTATAAGCATGACTTCTAAAATCATGACTTGTGTCTGCTTCATATTAGGTCCAGTGAGACCATTTGTCTGTGTGTCTGTGTGTCTGTGTGTTGTGTTTTCTCCTTCCTAGATATATAGTGCACAGATATACCTGGTAGCTGACAAGAATTAGAGAGGAAGGACTATTATCAAAGGTAGACAAAAATGGAAGGAACCTGCATCTTCTCTCTTCCAGTGTCTCACCCAAATAATAAACTGAAAGGAGTGCTAAATGCCAGAGTGCAAGATGCAGAAGGAAACTGCATTCCAGCCACTGCCCTCCTTGTTTCAAAGTAAACACTGATCAGCCCTGGAGTGTGTGCATCAGGTCATTAATCCTTTCTGAAGTTGCAACAACACTTTATTACCATTCTACTTCTGCATTGGAGAGTAGAGATGAGAGAATTGGAGAGAGTGGAAGGAGCAGGCCAACATAGCCCTATTGGCAAAGCTATGTTTTCAGGGCTCCACAGACGTGGTTAAAGACTCTCTGAAGCCCAAGGACATTTCACATTGGTGAGGAAGATGAGCAAAACAGATGGGCCTGAATTAGGTGTGGGAGGAAATGACAGAAACAATGCTTGACCTTCAAAGCTGATAGAGCTGAGCCTTCTGCTGCACCACACTCATTCTCTCAGGGTCCAAGCATCCTTTGCTCATATTTTAACCTTTAAGAGAAGATGAATAACTCAAAAGAAGAAGAAGGCAAGAAACCTTTGAGAAATCACATACAGTATGTTGCCAAAAAGAAAACCTTTCAAAAGGCTGTTCACTTTAAGCATGAGTAGTATGTGGGAAAAAAGTGATATGGCATCTATGTAAACATACCAAAGGGAAAAGAAATCAGCTACATATGTGAAGTTGAATCAATTATGGAAGCAAATACAATCCATCTGATAATAAGATTCAGCTCTAAGAATTTTATGTGCTATTGAAGATTTTACAAAAATATATTTTCAATTGAAACTATTCAAATTTAAGGAAGAAAGTGTGGAATGAGTAATAAATGACCATGAATAGTTTGAAACTCTAAGTAACCAAATATAGAAACAAAAATACATGAAGTTGTAAAGCTGAAAATCAAAGAGAATCAGTGATGGAATATATAAAACTCAAAAGCAAATTAATGACATTGAAGAAAGTTTGGGCTTTTTTTTTTGGTACTGGAGATTGAACTCAGAGTCACTCGACCACTGCGCCACTTTCCCAGCCCGATTTTGTGTTTTATGTAGAGACAGAGTCTCACTGAGTTGCTTAGCACCTTGCCGTTGCTGAGGCTGGCTTTGAACTAGCGATTCTCCTGTCTCAGCCTCCCTAAGAGCTGGGATTACAGGCTTGCGCCACCACACCCAGCAGAAGAAATTTTTAATAACTTATGAATGGTAAAATATTTTCAAAGTTATAAGACAGAAGATATTAATATTCAGTAGTACAAAAAAGGATATTTAGCAAAAGTTTTTTGATATTCCTGACCTGAAGAAATGACTCAAAAAATTGAAACTAAAAGTGAGTGCTAAGTTAAAAATGATATCTTGCCTGAATTCAGATAGCAGAAATAACAAATGTTATGGTTCAGATATGGTTTGAGTGTATCTTCCAAAGGTTCATGCATTGACATGTATAGATGACATTGTGAGGTATTAATAAAATGAGCATTCAATGTGACTGTGGTGTTTAGATGTAAGGCCTTCAGAGATGATTAGGACTGAATAGGATTTTCAGGGAAAATTGCCATAATTGAATCCATGTGCCTTTAAAAGAATAGAGAGGCAAAGGACAAAAGAAACAGACACACACACTCCTTGTCTCTTGTTATGTGATGCACCTCTTAGGAACTGCCAACAAGAAGGCCACATAAACTTCTTTTCTTAATGAAGTTATCCAGCCTCAGATACTTTGTTATAGTAACACAAAGCAACCTAATACAGCAGATAACAAAATGCTTTCAATATTGCTGGGAAATATTGAATTGAAATAATCAACTTTGAGATATTTCCTAGTCATATGGTACAACTTTTAAAACATAAAGTCTTCAGTAGAGAAATGCAAGAGATTAAATAAAATAATAAGGTAAACTGAAACTTTTTCATAGCTAAATTCATTGCATTAAGATAGTTGAACAAACTCAATAAAGAAAAAAGGCAAAGAAAGTATGATTCAAATGTTCTGTTTCCAGGCAAATTGTCAATAAATTATAGTTACCAAGCACTCATTTCCAAATGAAAGACTAACAAGGATGGGAGCACTCAAAAAACCTGGAAAAAACTTGCTCAATGGCAGAAAGGCAAAACAAAAACCCTAGCAAGAGGACTAGTGATCATAAGAATACTAACATTTAACATTTACTTAGTAGCTCTATAAGGTAGTTTGAAGTGATTAAATTCATCATGGGAAGGTTTCTGTACTGAAGATAATTCAAAACTCCCTAAATTATTTAACATATCACTAAAACTAAAATATTAAATGTTTAAAATTGGGAAAGAGTGATGAATATATTTCTAATTCTCTCATTTGTTTACATTTGCATGGTAAGTACATCCCTGTATTTTCTTACACATTTTAGATAAGTAAAAAATACATGCTCAAACAATTCAATTAGGAAATAAGTGAAAGACATGGACAAACATTTCGACAAAGAGGAATATAAATATAGATGGCAAATAGGCACATACAAAGATGTCTCACATCATGTACTATTATTAAAATGCAAATTAAAGCTCACAATGAAAGCTTACTATACACGCATCAGAAGGCCTAAAATGCAAAAAAGAAAAAAAGATAGTGATAACACCATAACACCAAAGGCAGTGAGGATGTGGAGAACTTGGGTCATTAATTTTAGTAAGGTGATTGACTCCATTTTCTTTTTAACACGATTACTAATAGCTTTCCAACCTCACCCTCCCTTTTATCCTCTCCTTTACAAATGAGCAAACTAATAAAGCCTAGATATTCCTTCTTTTGGCACTGGGAGATTTGAACCATGCAAGGGAATTCTTAAAACATATCCACTCCCTCACCACAGTTAAAAAAGAAAAGAGCCGGGCGCGGTGGCTCAAGCCTGTAATCCCAGCACTTAGGGAGGCTGAGACAGGAGAATCGCGAGTTCAAAGCCAGCCTCAGCAACAGCGAGGTGCTAAGCAACTCAGTGAGACCCTGTCTCTACATAAAACACAAAATAGGGCTGGGAATGTGGCTCAGTGGTTGAGTGCCCCTGAGTTCAATCTCTAGTACCAAAAAAAAAAACTTTAAAAAAAAAAAAAAGAAAAGAATGTCCTCAAGCAGTCTCCTTTCCTTATTTTCCCAAGACCACTTACAACTTAGGATTCCAGGAGAGGCATGCCGACATGCCCTGCCCTTTCTAACAATCTCAATTACATAAGAAATAAGCATTTGCATAACCTTGATGTGTATGCACAGCATCATCAGTCTCAACATTCAAACAACATACTGAGAATGGGTCCTATCTGCCTTTACAAGATGACCACATGACAGTCACATTGTTGCTGAGAGTGTGAAGTGGTACAGCTATTCTGCAAAATAGCTTGGAAGCTTCTCTTAAAACTAGAAAAACACTTGGCAAATGATCCAGAAATTTGGCTCTTGAGCATTTACCCCAGAGAAATGTTTATATATATATATACACACACACACACACATATATACACACAAACACACACACACACACACCTATACATACACGGGATTGAACTCAGGTGCACACAACCACTGAGCCACATCCCCAGTCTTATTTTGTAATTTATTTAGAGACAGGGTCTCACCGAGTTGCTTAGTGCCTCGTTTTGCTGAGGCTGGCTTTGAACTCCTGATCTTCCTGCCTCAGCCTCTCAAGCTGCTGGAATTACAGGTGTGTGCCACAGTGCTTGGCCAGAAATTTATATATTAATATGCATAATAGATTTGTTCAAAATAATCTACAGGTGAATAGTACCCAAATATGCTTTGTGCATAATAGCAAAAAAGTGAATATTACCCCCAAATTTAAAGGCTATGGTGAAACAAACTGTGGTATATCCATAGTATAGAATAATAACTATCAATAAATAAGAAAATGCTATTTATTCAAGTAACCACTGATGAACCTCAAAGAAATTAGACTGTATGAAAAAGATCAGCCTTAAATCCATCTATGAGTCAATTCATATCACATTTGTGAGTAACATAAAAAAAGAAATAGAGAAACAGTTGTTGCCAGGGATATGAGTGGGGAAGGGTATGTATATAAAAAGGTGGCATGAAGAAACCTGGTAGCATTGACACAAGTGTGAGTTTTGACTGTGATGATAGTGTGATAAAACTGAACAAAACACACACAAATGAGCTCATGTACAGCTGGTGACATCTGTAGGAGTTCAGTGGATTGCACCAATGCTAATTCCTTCTTAAATTTTTGTATTTTACTACTGTTATGCAAGTGGTTCACAAAAAGTGAGGTTAGATGAAAGATCTCCTTACACTTTTTCTCTCCTTTTTTCCTCAGTGAATCCATATTTTTTTCAAAATAAAAAGTTCAAAAATTGGAGGCAATTCCATAAGCAGAGATCAAACATGAAGACAGAAGGTTACATCAACAGAACCCCAAAACTTCACTTCTCAGAAAGAGTAGAAAGATAACGGGTCCATGTGAAATGCCAAGTCCAGTCCTTTGTTTCTAAGAGTGGAATCAGAGGGCTCAGTCTGACAAGAGTCAGGCCAAGAGTCTCCTTGGCCTGCCTTGGTTTCCAGAAGCAGAGGAAACAGTTGAATGAGGAAACCACACAAATGATATTTGCTGAAATATTCTCTCCATGGAGTAAAAATACACTCTGCACCATCCATAATTACATAGCTACATTAATTAGTGAGAAATGAAAGTAACAAAGTCCACATGCAAAACTCTGGATCATCTCACCAGCCTGAAAGTCTCTGGCTTCTCCCTAATAAAGACCTTCTACAAACACCATCTTCTGGAAGCAACAATGAAAAAAGTTGAAACAAAACCTCCCTTCTTTCAAGGATGAATAATCAGAAAGAATACAACCTGGATCCATAAAAGAGTTCAGAAAAAGGAGAGGACGAAAAGGAATAGCAAATTGTCAATGAAGATTACTTACCTGAAATATTATTGAAACTGTATATATTCTTGTTATAAATGTTGATGTTACGTTGAACATTTGTTATTAACCATGTTGTGTCAATGCTTATAATTTTTCCCTAACTTGTTTTTTTTTTTTTTTTTTTGGTACTGGGGATTGAACTCAGGGGCACTCCACCACTGAGCCACATCCCCAGCCCTATTTTGTGTTTTATTTAGAGACAGGGTCTCACTGAGTTGCTTAGCACCTTGCCATTGCTGAGGCTGTCTTTGAACTCGTGATTCTCCTGTCTCAGCCTCCCTAAATGCTGGGATTACAGGCTTGAGCCACCCCGCACCCAGCTTAACTTGTTTTTGTTATGAACAGATGTTCAATTTTCCAATATAGACTACTAGAGAAGACACTGTTATTTTCCAGATGTTAGAATATGGATCATTATCAAACTATTGGATACTAAATAAATACCAGTTCCATAATTTTTGGTCATAGGAATATTTTTTTATCTCTCATAACATACAATGAGTTAAATATGAATATCAATTTTACACTTTTGGCTGACACTGCAACTGGGTTTTGCATTTTCACTTAAGATACAATAAAATTCTGATTAACATTCATGTGATTCTTTTTATATCTGTTTTATCCAAAAGATAATAAAGGAATAAAATCTTGAAAGAAGTACCCATATGTCAATTAATTCTGCAAACCGTGAATATTTTTGCAGGCATTTAAGTATTCTTATATTATTAACTTTATGTCTATATAGTAGGTGATAAAGTAATAAACAGAATTGTACCTTCTATTTTCTTTATGTTTACAAATAATGAAAAACCTTACATGTCTTCATCATGACTTCTTTCTAATTGATGAGTATTAATTATACATAATGATGAGTTTTGTTGTGGCACATTGGCACATGCAAATAACAATTTTGACCAATTTTACTTCCTAATACCTCCCCTTACCCTCCCTTCCCTAGGTCCTTCCATGATATCCTTTTTCTACCCTATTAGTGTCCCTTCTACTTTCATCTTATCCTTTACTTTTCTTATTTTTCTCTTCTTCCTATCTTTTCCCACTAGCTCCCATATACATGAGAAAACAAACAGTACTATCTTCCTGAATCTGACATATCTCACTTGATATGATGTGATGCGCTCCAGTTCCATCTATTTTCCTACAAATGACATAATTTCATTCTTTTTTATGGCTGAATAAAATCCTATTATGTATATACTCCACAGTTTTTATCCATTCATTGTTGACAGACACTGAGGGAGATTCCAAAACTTGGTTATTGTGAATTGTGCTTTGATAAACACAGGTATGCATGTATCTCTATACTATGATGAATTAAATTCTTTTGGATGAATATGAAACCATGGGGTAACTGGATTATATGGTAGCTCTGTTTTTAGTGTTTTGGAGGAATCTCCATACTGATTTCCATGGTTGCTGCACTAATTTACATTCCTACCAACAATTTAGAGAAGTTTTTTGTTCCCCTGCATCCTCTCCAGCATCCACTGTCATCTGTATTCTTGATGATTGCCATTCTGACTGGAGTGAGAGGATCTCAGCATGGTTTGGATTTGCATTTTCCCCAATGGCTAGAGAAGTTAAACACTTTTTCAAGTAATTTGTGGCTATTTGTACTTCTTTTGAGAAGTGTTTGTTCAGTTCCATGTGTTACTTGTTCTTTTGGTGTTGAATGTTTTGATTTCTTTACATATTCTACACTTTAGTTCTCTGCCAGAAGAGTAGCTGGCAAAGATTTTCTTCATGGACAGGTTTTCTCTTCACACTATGAATGATCTCTTTGAGGATACTTTTACATTTGATACCAGCCCACTTATTCATTCTTTCTATTATTTCCTGAACTCTGGAAGTTCTATTCAAGAAGTAATTACCTGTGCCTATGTGTTGAAATGTCTTCCTTGTGATTTTGTCTTCATGGTTACTTTTAACAGAAGAAAAGCCCCACCTTGAGGTATGCAAAGCTCTCTCTCAGGTGTAGGAGAGTGCAATGGTATTGAGTCCTGAACTGGGAGTTCTACATAAGACACCCTCTTCCAACTTAGAGAGTGCATACCCTTTGAAAGAATGAGTACTTGCCTTTCCTGGTTGGGCAAGTCTCATCTCTGTCCAAAGTGGAAGTGGGCATATCAGTTCAGGATACGCCAAACTCCACTTACTATGATCCCTGCAGTGGGTTATGTGATTGTTTGATCTTTAAGTTGAAAGACAACACTTCCATAACACTAGCAAAGACCTCCATAATTAAAATGATACTGATGTGAAATTGACAGCGTGCTTATCTTCTAAGGTTGTCTTTCTTATTTGACAAAGAAAGTGAAGAAAATATATCTGAATTTACTTACAAGCAGAGTATAATTTCAATAGTCAATTATGTGACCAAGCATTTCAAATGATGAATTGAGTAGCCATTCATATTGTCTCATAATTCTCTTGGCAGCAAAAATCCACTGAAAAGAAAACCAACAAATTAAATGAGAATCTCTTGTAATATTAACAATAGAAAATTATAAAGTGACAATACCAATAGTTAGTGGGATATAATGACATATGCTTATTAACTCACTGTACTTTATAATATTTACAAAATATCCATGCTTCCAAGAACAGTGTAAATGGAAATAAGTTCTGAGTAGTCTGAAAGAACACTTATTCAGGGAAGTGTTTAAAAAAAAACAATCAGAAGATAAATAGTTATATAGTTACATATCTGCCTGATTTCTCTTATAATGCAAGAGGATATAAGTATCCTCATAAATAAAGAACATAAATATTTCTACAATCTATGTATTTGTCACCAGTTCTTAGATGCTCCATTTTACTTTACACTCTTCAGCTAACCAACATATACAAAAGCTGTTACTGACCAGATGCCTGGAAAATGGAGCAAAATTAGATGCATGATGATCAGCTGGGGATCAATTATTTTTAGTCTTATGTTTGCACTGATTACTGTCTATTGCTCTCCCTGCTCTGTCCTCTGCCCCAGCCCAGTGTGACCCTTTACCAGTGTACTGGCAGACAGCCTTTAATGAATACTAAAAGTGCCTTGATACCTATTTTTTTCATGTTTTGTTCATCCAATAACATTCTTCTTACCTTTTTCAAATATAAATTGGAAAGTAATTCAAAGAAAAAAAAGTTTTACTTTGAAAAAGACTGTGAAAGGATGAAAAGGAATTCCAAACAAATTGCTTTTGATCCACTTCCTTAAGTGATTAATTTGGAATATTTCTGTTCATGTCAATGTGTACAGGTATAGATTATTATTTCCTTTACTCTTTCTTCACATAACATGGATTTAATGTTGGATTCACTAGTGAGAAACAGGAGGCAGCTGGTTAGACAAATTCATGTAAATCCTGAAAGACCTTCCCCATCCATGCTTTGGAGGATGAACTGTACATCCGCTAATTTCCCTTTTTCACCTCAAAGTGGATATGGATGTTCCTTCTCCATTTACTTTCACATCCTAGAAGAGATATTAAGTATTTTAAAGAATAAAGATTGTTATAAAACTGTGTTTTACTGCTATTCTAGCAAGACAGGGAAGTCACGGTCATCGTGACAGTTGGTGGCTTATTGAGTAAATCCCTCTGTGCTTCTGAATCCAAGGAGAATACTCAAAAAAGTAAATAAATAAATAACACTTCAAGGATATCTGAGTAACTCTTCCTTGTGTGTCAGAATATTAACCCTTGGATTTTTGTTGTTGTTTTGGTTTTTGTTTTGTTTTGTTTTTTGGTACAAGGGATTGAACTCAGGGGCACTTGACCACTGAGCCACATCTCCAGCCCTATTTTGTGTTTTATGTAGAGACAGGGTCTCACTGAGTTGCTTAGCACCTCGCCATTGCTGAGGCTGGCTTTGAACTCACGATTCTCCTGTCTCAGCCTCCCAAAGTGCTGGGATTACAGGCTTGCACCATGGTTCCCGGATATAACCCTTGGATTTTTGTGTTGAATTTTAAAACTCTATGATGAATGAGAAATCAAATTTGGTTTCACTTATTCCTAGAATGATATTGAGACTTTTGGTAACCCAGTCTGACTCAGGATGCAAATAGTCTCTCTCTCATGACAATATCATGTGACAGTATTAATGATCAGTGCTAATATAAATAATTTATATCTGTTTGTGACTTATTACTTGCTAAGCAATTTCCAGATGTTACAGGTATCAAAATGAATTATTTGGCCAGAACTCCAGAAATCTGCATCTGAATTTCCATAGTGTAGTGCTTACACTAAAGTAAGACTGTATAATAGTACTTAAAATACATCTACTGTCTCTAAGCCCCTTGTCTACATGGAGGGTATATTAGTTGAGTGTGTGTGTATGACAATTTGGAGGATGATTCTGGAGTCAGATTTTTAGAGTTGATGTGGTGTATTTGGAAGACAATGATGGTGGTTCCCTGAGTCTCCACTCCAGCCTATGAGAGGGGCTTTATCCTGACTTCTTTCCTCTACTCCTGGGGCACAGAATGGCAGTACTTTTAATTACTTCTTGGAGATTTAAAGTCAAGTGATAACACCTTTGACACCAGGAAGAAGAGGGTGCAAAGGAAACAGAGTCAACCATATCCTTTTCCCTACTCAGGTTATCCACACATAGGCAACTGAAGAAGAGTAGAGAAGATTTAACTTCAAATTCATTTTAATTCAGAATAGTTATTAATGTGTGAAGCTGGACATTCTACTCAGCCAATATTGTAAATGAAAGTGATAGTGAAGTGTTGTATTATGTAAAGACAGTGATCTCGACTTTACCTACACATGAGAATCACCTTAGGAGATTATTAAATCTGTGTACACATAGTCCTATACCCCAGAAATTCTTATTTAATTTTTCTTTTCATGAGCTTCAGCATTTTATTTTCAATATTTCCCTATGTGATTCCATCTTATAAGTTGTGTTCAAAACCACTAATTTAAAAAAGTCACATCCTGGGGCCTGTTGAAGAATACATCAATAGAAGCGAGACTGAACCTCTGTCAACAAACTTAGGAGTTCAGTGTGAGATGAAAATAAAGTGCCTTAAAAATGTATTATAGGAGCTGTGCTTGTTCAGCATGTCAGTTACACATTTATTATCTCATTTTATTCTCACATCAACACAAGGAAGAGATTGATACCCGCACTGAGGTCACCCCAGAAAGGAAATCTAAGTACCAGTCCTGTGCTCTTTTTACCCTTACTTTGCTGTGTGTATAACAGGAAACAGAAATAGTATATGGATTAAGGGAGAGAAGGTTGAGAATCGGTTAAAAAAAATTGACAAAGTCTGAAGATTAAGCTTTTGCTCTTTACCTTCTTGCCCAGAGATATGGCTTCCCCTTTAAAACCTTATCTCTCATAATGCTCCAGGTCAGGATCTCTTTCATGTCTATCAGTTCTCAGCATCATAATTCCACCCTCCTACCCCTGACCTCTCTCCCTTCTTAACATATGGTTGGGGTCAGAGAATACCTCTGGTGATGCAGTAACAACTTGCCCTTATCTTCTAAGAAAGTGGGATCAAAGAGAACATGAAGGAGTTCAGGCTAGCTAGCAGTCTGTACCTACATTTATCACAAAAACTTCCAATATGAACACAACGTCTATCAACTTAAATCAGTGAGCTACTATGGCCAACGTTGACAGGCTTTATCTCCTTCTTGAATATTCATTTACCAAAATGACATTACATTTTTCTTCAAATATTTTATATTGTGAAAATTGAGTTATTGAGTAAGAAGTAAACTTAAAATTAATTTATGAGATTCACTAATTCCATCGATAGCATTTACTGTGTATTATTCAGAGCAATTGACTCATTTTTAAAAATAATAAAATACTCTGCCATTATTGGAAATGGTTTCTACTTTGAATTCCAGTAAGTTATCTGAAATGTTATTCCACATTGGAATTAGGACTGAGTGGATAATCTGTGTCAATATTGAAACATATTGTATTCCTTAAATTCAAATAGCAGTTCAAACTTCCATTTCATGTTGTAACTGCTGGGTGACAGCACTTCACAAGTGTTTTGCATTTCTTCACAGTCCAGGTTTTTTGAGCAAAGACTGTAAAAAAACATGACTAAAGGATGATTGAATGGCAGAAGTGTCTGCTAAGTGAGAGGTAATGTATTGCTCAAAAGATATATCCTCCCAGGGTCATTCAGACATGCTCCAGGGTAAAGACCTTTCTCTCCCCTAGTAGGAAAGGATTTGTTTATATTCCAAAGCAAGGGTATGTATCTCTTCCCCTTCACTCTGGAGGGGAGAAGGAGCACATGTGCCAGCCACCCTATACATGTTCTAAGTTTCATTTCCTTTTGGATTCCATCATTTCAGTTTTCCTTTCTAATGGTTCAACCCCACTGCCTGCTAAGGTGAACATCTGGTCCACATCATATTGTCCTGTGGGAAACTGAAGCATAGGAAAATTTGCTAAAGCACTCTGAGTACGAAGCAGCCACAGACCTTATATGTCCTGAAAGAACAGGAAAATACCTACTTACAAATACCTGCATACACATATATGCATATATAGGAGTATGCAGGGAAGCATGTAGGTAGCTGTTCCCTCTTCCCAAAATGTACAATTCCCAGCTCCTCATCCAGTCTTTCCTCCTGAAAAATTATCCTCTTCAGTTATGCCTGAGAGTTCTAAATCAATTGTCACCAATATGTGTCCATGGCAATTTGTGCATATTTCTTCAAATTCTTGTCACTCTGTATTCTAATGTTGGGGTGAGAATCATTCTTTGCTTTGTAGAGTCCTGAAAGTTACCAATTATGTTCTGGTGATTATTTTATCTCTGTAGCTGCCAAAGACCCTAGAATAAAATAATTGATCAAGAAACTACGAATATATGATTATTAGGAATCCCTAGGATCTCAAAAAGATTGTGACCTCCGCCATCTCTGCACTGCTAATCAATCTTTAAATGACTGAAATTTGTACAAGTTATTAAGTATATGTACAATAAATGGAAGAAAGTGGAGACAATCTAATTCATGTGTGTTGCTGATTATGACAGATTTGCAATTTGTTCAGTTGATTCCAGGGTGAAGATGTTAAACTGACAATGTTTCTTAAAGAAGCATGGATTCTCTTCAGCCAATCTAATGGACTCTTGTTTTCACTCTCAAACTACCTTCCCATCTCAGTATCTAAACCTTGTAAACCAGACAGTGATTCACCATGTGTGTGTTATGTGTATGCACGGGAACACATGATGAATCATTTTTTTTCTTGATAAACTATGTGTAAATCATTCCTTCATTAAACAGGGTCCACAGATAAGACTATTCTGTAATGACAGAGGCTCCTGAACATTTTACCGAAGTGTAAACAACAAAAAGATAAGATATGATCACAGTTCCAAAAGAATATAGAATTTTCAAATACACACTTTCATCTAATGTGCAGAAACCAAGTGGTATTTGAAGAGTTATTTTTCCAAAGCATCACCAAGTTTTTAGATAAAATATCAATTTGTAAATTTCATTCACATTTTCTTGTTTTTTGACATGGTTCTCAATGGAACCATGAAATATGAAGTAAGCTGACTAACGAATGAGGAGGTGAACTTCCTTGAAGTGCGTTAATATCAGCAACAAAAGCAACTGATCTCGTGGCTGTTCTTTTTTGTTCAATCAAAGAAGATTAATTTAAAGAAAAACAGAAGGGAATATATAAAATGGCAAGCCATAGATTAATATGTTGTAAATGTAAAATAAAAGTAGCCCTACTTTAAAACCCTTTCAAAGGGATGCTGACCATATCACCTAAAATATGCTTCCAGGTGTTATTCAAAATACATGTTGTCATGGCCACAATCCTCCATATGCTGTCATAATAATCATCACTTTTTTCCTACGGAAAAGTAAAATGAAAAGTAATCGTAATACATTTTATCAGCGTAAAACATATAGGAAATGAGAACTTCGTAGGTGATGAATTCCAGTTTCCTATTTGTCCCTTCCATATTGTCTGTCTGCATATTTCCCTGTGTAGGTCAATTGGAGCTCTACATCTACCCTTCTTTCAACTGGCAGAGTCTGTGACCTCACTGCTGCCTCTAAGAGTAATACCAGACACCTTCACTCACAAATTTACAAAGTGCTTTCTCTTTATTTCTCTAAAAGTGGCATTTCTCTTGTTCTTCCAAATTAACCTCTTAGTTAAAATATAAAAATATCTAGCATCTAGTTCTACAAACTGATTTTGCAGCATTCTTTTCCCTGAAAATCACCACTTTTTTTTTCCAAAGTGTACATACGAGCACATATTTAAAATAACTGAAATATTGAAATGAATGTGCATATGTGTGTGTGTGTTTAAAATGATAAGAATTAGTACTTAATCCTAATTATATTATTCTAAGTAATTGCAGAGGAGGCAATGATAGTGGGAGGGAAAAAAAGCAAAAAAGCAAAAGAGGTTTAACTATTTCAATCACTTTGATTAAATGTTTTAAACTTTCCTTTTGCCTTAAAAAAGAAGCAGGTAAGGTCAACTAATGACATGTAACAGCACATAAAGGCTTTAAAGCATTGTCTGCTTTGCACTCTCATTTTCAGGTTATAATTTCCCTTCCTTTCCATTGTGAGTTCTTACAGAAAATGATTTCTAATACATGCAGCACTTCAGTTATTATGAAGATGCTTGCTATTCCGCATTATGAGGCCAACTATTCTGCATTTTATCCTGCATGACTTTCCTTTAATGATAGAGCATTGTGAGGAAGTGAGCACATGCTTGAATGTTTCAAGAGAATATATTGGAATTGTTCAAAGCTACTGTGTAAGGCAAGTAGGCTTGTACCAGATGACTGGTGTTTCTCACTGCAATTTGTAAAGAGTCAGCAGCTGTTAGGGAAAGAGCTTAGAAAGACTTCTCTGTCATGCAAGAATATAGTGGTTTTACCTTTGTCCTGCTATCCAGCTGCCGGGAGGGTAGATAACAGTGGTCACAGATAGCCCCATTATCCAAATGGAAGCCATAACAGCCCGCTCATCTGCTATTCCCAACGCGCAGAAGGCCTCTCATTTGCCTCTCTAATTCTTCATCTTCCTCCCCAGGTTTATCAAAAGAATTGCTAGTTAAAATACACACATTACCATTCTACTCTAGTCTATTCTCCAGGCAGTTATAAATGCACACAAAGCCTCTCGTTATTGCGTGATCTACACAACAAACTAGAAAAATGCCTCTAAATTATGTGTAATTGTCCTTTCAGGATTTTCAGTGTTCTATAGCCTTCTATCTCTGAATTTGGATATTTTTTTAGCAAGATATCTGTTTTGCGCTCTGACACCATTTTTCCCCCTGCACTCCAAGAGAGAGCATTTCTTTTAAACTGCAGTACATTGAATGAGTTATTTCTGCATTTCAATGAGGTGCCCCTTCTGTATTTAAATTTTAATCCAATTGCTGATTTACCTGAACACTCTAGGTTCATTAAAATGAAAGCTTAACTTTTCTAAAACTGAAAGTTAGCTAACCTAACAACTGTTCTGTCTTTTTCACTAAAATAATCACATTTTTTAAAATTGCAAGTTACCTATATCCCTTAACCTGAATTACTGAGTATAAAGGTGTCACTGAGAAAATAAACTGCTGAAAGGGAGAGATGATGTGCAAGGTGTAAAATAATGAAATTAATTTGACTTTATTGAGATATGAAAGTGACTGTAAGACAATGAAAGACTATTTCTGTTTTTGTTTACTGAAAATACTATTTACTGAAGATCAAGATTTGAGAATCATTTAAATTTATCTAACAATCAAGATATTCAACTAATTTAGTTCTCCAGAACAGCCAGAGGCCTGAGACAAAGACATGGAGAATGTTCACAACTACAGGACTGCGAAGGAAGATAAGTCAGAGAAAGAAGGATGAAAGAACTACTCCTTTTGCGGGCCAGGTTCTGTGTTGGATGATTTGCCTCTATTGCTTCACTTAATATTCCCAGAATTTCTACATGAAAAATAATTTTACAGAATTTATAGATGAAAATTTTGGCTTCATGAGGTTGACTTCTTCCATTCCTAATCACTAATAAGTACAAAATTGTAAGGAGAACTGGTAAAGAAGATGAAGGCAGATGGAAAGAGTATCATGCCAGGAAGTGAAAAAACAAAAAGAGCTTAAAAAGAGATTAGGGGTTAAGGTGTCAAATGCTTAAAATATTGTTGAGATTTAGATTTGAGTAAGGGCTAGTGAGAAAGCTGAAAATGGAAGGATATACTTAAAATGGCCTAAGTTGTTCATTCTCCCTAAACATTTTATTTTATTTTTTTCTCTTTATATATTCTTTGGAATTTGAGCAAGAGTTCTGTACAGGACTTTAAACATTTGCATCAAAAGCTCACAATATTCAGCTCTCTGACAAGGAGTCTACCTGCTAATGATGAATTAAATGATATTAGCATGCTAAAATGAGGCTGAACCAGAAAACAAGTGTGATCATTATTTTCATATTGTATTGGACACTCTTAAGCTTTATAATCCTTTAAAAGGTATTAATAAATCTTGAGACCTCACTTTAGTTCTGTGTTATGGCATAGGAAATAAAAAGGTCAATAAAACAGTTGAAGGCTCAAACCAGAGCCATCACCATATCCAAGCATCCTTGGTGAAATTAGAGCCTGCACACACTAGGTTTGGGGTTTTGAGACCAAAGAGCCCCACATCTCATCCACAGATGTGTCAACAACTATGCCTGTTCTTGCCATCATCTTCCTACCATCATGACCCTGTTTCAATCTCACTCTCTTCAACATTATTTCTCTCTTATTTTCTGGTGATTTCCATATTCAAAATGTTTGTCAATGTCTTATCCATAGACCCTGTCCTGCATCTTGCCTCACCCATGTCAAATCCTAAGATTGCCATTTCCCAGTAAGCACAGCCTCTCCACAATCTCAAATTCCTGCATATCTCTCCTAGACCACCACCTCTAATGTATATGGGCAGCTCACTCCCTCTCTTCCCCCATCTCCACTGATCACTAAATCCACAGTGTATCCAATGTATTGATGCTCTCACATTTCACATTCTTCACCTCCTTAATTCCCCTCGATTCTTCTGTCTTAAATCCCAAGGTCAATACAATCTTTATACTTCTGCTGCTCTATCCTACTCGCCTGTAGAAAACATAATGCTCACTAATTCCATTTCCATCAACTGAGTTCTCATTCATTTACCTAAATGGGGCTAGAGAAAGTACACAGCCACACTGACTCCTTATACTCACAAACCTCAGGCAAGCCTTCTGGGACATCAGGCAGTCATACTGTACTTTTCAGTGAACTGATGCCCTGCAGAACTTTCTGCACACATGACTATCTAACACTTTCCACTCACTCAGTCCTCAAACTTCTGACACCTAGTTCTCCACCCTGACTCTTAGATGATGATCTTTTCTGTTTCACCAAGGAGGATTAAGAAATCAAAAGATAACTTTTACAGATTCTGCCACCTCATCTCTTGGCTGCAAACATGTATACTCATAGACGTCTGTCTACACAAATGAAAGATTCATGCTATTATCCAAAAGTAATCTTTTTAATGCATTATTCTCTCACTTACTTAAGGACAGTACTATACTAATTTTTGTTTTTTATTTCTTTCTATCCTCATCAAAATTTCTTCATCTGCTGAATCAACCCATTAGTATGTAAATATGCTGTTAATTATCTCATCAAACAATAAGAACAAGAACAAACCTCTCTTGACCTAACTTCTCCTACTCATTTTTCTCTTTGCATGACAGTACTTCAAAAAACATAGCAAACAACTATATAAGTAATAATAAAGGCTGATGAAGATGAAAGGAAAAAAGACAGTTAGTTGGAATGTAGATTAGTACAGCCACTATGGAAATCAGTATGGAGATTCCTTAAAAATCTAAAATTAGAAGGCTGGGGTTGTAGCTCAGTGGTAGAGTGCTTGCCTAGCACATGTGAGGCACTGGGTTCAATACTGAGAACCACATAAAAAATAAGCAAAACAAATAAAATAAAGTTATTTTTAAAAGCTCAAAATAAAACTACTATCTGATACAACAACACTACTCCCTAGTATTTATCTAAAATAATTAAAAATTGAATATTTTAGAGATACATGTGTTTTGTGTTTTGGGTACTAAAAATGGAAACCAGGAATGCTTTGCCACCACTGTCCACATCACCAGTCCTTTTATTTTATTTATTTATTTATTTATTTATTTATTTATTTATTTATTTAGAGACAAGTTTTGCTAAAATACCTAAGCTGGCCTTCAACTTGCTGTTCTCCTGCGTGACTTGGGTTATAGGTATGCTCCACCACTCCCCACTCCAGATACCCGTGTTTATTGCACTACAATTCACAATAGCCAAGTTAGGGCTGGATGTGGCACACATCTGAAATTCCAGCTACTTGGGAGGATCACAAGTTTGAGGTCAGCCTGGGCAGCTTAGTGATACCTTGTCTCAAAATTAAAAATAAAAAGGACTGGGCGTGTAGCTCAGTGGTAGAATGCCTTTGGCAGGCTCAATTCCCAGTACCAAACAAAAACATAGTAGCAAGTTATAAAATTATCTTAGGTGCCTGTTAACAGATGAATGCATAAGGAAAATTGGATATATAATATATATATGTATATACACACATACATATATATATGTATACACATACAAATATGTACACATACAAACTCAAAATGGAGCTTTTCTTAGTCATAAAGATAAACAAAATTGTGTCATTTTCTAGAAAATGAATTAAAATGGAGACCATAATTTTAAGTGGAATAAGTCAGACTCTGAGAGAAAAGTGTCTTAGTGTTCTATCATATGTGGATTTTAGAAGGGTGGAGGGAAGAGAAGAAAGTCATGAAATTAGAAGGGAGACCAGTACGGTAAAGGAAGGAGATCAGAGCATGGGAGGCAGAGTGGGTGTGGGAAACATCAGGGGGATGTATGTCCAAATATGTCATGATGAAGTCCATCATTCTGTATAATTAATATGAACCAATAAAAAAAATTGCTGTGATAGTTGTGCAAATTTCTCATATTTTATTTCCTTTAAAAGCACTTTAACCAGACATCCACTCTCACATTTTATTGAAACTTCTCTTTCAATTATCACCTGTACTTTTCCAATTCCAATATCAAATATTTTTCACCATAATTTACCAATAAAAAGCATTAGTCATAGGTGATGACTTTTGCTCCTCATAACCTTTCTTTCAACATGATAAAGATTTGAGAACACCCTATATCTTGTACTTTTTTCTTTCTTCCTTATTTCTTTGCTCACTTTTTTACTAGTTTTCTTTGCTGGATCTTTATCTTCTTCCTTTCCTGTTAATGGCGAAATTATGTAGGATTTGGTCCTCTCCTGTGATCACCAGACTGACATAGCTGCCCACGCACTTAACATCTCTTGACTGTCTGAGAAAACTTCAAGTCTAACATGACACTCAACTTTTTCCAAGATCTACTTTTATCATTTTTCTTCCCCACCACAGTTGTTGACATCAGCCTTCCAATTATTCTTTCAACAAATTGTTTTTATCTTTCATGACTTTTCATAGTTCATATTTTGTCTGTTAGAAATCTTGTTGAATCTATTTCTAAATATATCTAGAATTCAACCACTTTTCACAAAGTGTTATTGCAGGTATTGTAAGGGAGGACAAACAGTGACTACTAAGCTAAGCACATCTGTCTGTTGAGGAAATCATATTTCATTTAACAACTAATAATAATACCTTTGGTATTTACCTGCCACTTGCAGAGCTGATAAAATAGAGTGACATGTCAATTGTGAACTCAGTGCCAGGCCCTGACTTGTTCTCCTAAACCCATGGCACATGAGGAAGGACTCTAAGGCAAGAAGAGCCACCTATGATCATACCCCTTTAATTCAGGCTGGTAACTCCTAGTACCTTACAGAGTAGCTAGAATGGAAACAGAAATATGTGGAGATGCATTATACAAAGTGTACTTTTCCCCTATTATCTCCTGTTATATTTCCCTTGAAAGTAAGATAAGCATCCTTGAGTGCATTTGTCTTTCTTTCAGTCCATCTCCAAAACAAAACTCTATTCTTTTCCTCTCCTTCCCTTCATTATCATCCCCAAATGACTAAATGACAAATGATCTTCATTTGAAATTTATCACATTACTTCACTTCTCACATATTTGATTTTCAGATCCTTTTCCCACTCTTCCTTGCTTACTTTTATTTTTTCTCCAATATAAAACCTAATGGAAGATGCTAAAATCTTAACTATGCAGTTGGGCAAACTCGTAATGATATTTGTGAAGCAACCACTCAGAGATAAATTTTATTTTGAATTCTTTCATCACAGATTGACTTCTCTATTTGAAGTTCATATGTTTAATTATACAGTATATTCTACTTTTTGTCTGGCTTATTACATTGACATTCATTTTAAAAGATTAATACTGTGTGCAATTATAGTTTATTATTTCTCATTATATTACACCTTAATTAAATAAATATACAAATGATTCATTTAATGTGTTCTTGGTGGACATTTGATATCTTCCTTGTTTTAGCTCTTTTGAATCATATTGTAAAGGACTTTTTAATGTGTGACTTTTAGTGAACATGTGAATGCATTTCTGTTGAGAAAATACTTAAGTATGGAATTGTTAATCATGGGGTATATTCATGCTCAGTGTTAGTGATATAATAAAGAGTTTTCCAAAATTGTTGTAATATTTATATTCTAATCATAAACAGAAGCATTTCATTAATTCAAATCCTTAGAAATACTTAGTATTACAAAATTTTATGTTTTCTGAAACTACTTTATACAATTTGGATGATTGAATTTCCTTGAAAATTAACAAAACATTCAAATGTTATCTTTTGTTACAATTTTTGTGCCATTTTAAAAATGGAACATTTCTTTTTTCTTTATAGGTATTCTTTATCTACTATGGATACAAACTCTTTGTGAATATAGGTAATGCAAATAATTTCTGTCACTCTGTGGCTTGCCATTTATACTCTCATAACAAATTTCTTAATGAACTAAAACTTACACATTTAATGTAGTTCAATTGTTCTTTTCCTTTTTAACATTTTTTATGATTCTTGCTGTTTTCTATATGTTTAAAAATATTTTATACCTTAGGTTTACAGAAATATTGTTTACAACATTTCTTGGATTTAATCTTTATTGTTTTATCATACACACACAAAGATAAATTCAAGTAATGTTCATTTATAAGTTACATGAAGTAAGGGTATGGATGCTTTCATAAAGTGATATTCAGTTGCCCCAAAATTATTTGTTCGTAAGACCATGCTTTGGCTAGTTAATTCAGGAACAATTCATTCATGAAGTGACACTATAAACAGGGTTATAATTTTTGTATTGTACTCCAATGTGTTAATGAGCCAATATACCATATTAGTTACTGTAAATTTATAATATGTCATGATACCTGGTACTGGAAGTTCTCTCACTCATTTCCTTCAGTTTATTGTCTTAACTCATCTCTGATTTTTGAATGTTCATATAAATGTATAGCACTTGTCAATTTTCATAAGTAAATGTTGGTGGGATATTCTTTTTTTTTTTGACTGCACTGAAGATACTGACATTTATTTAATGATGAACACATTGCATCTCTTCTTCTATTTAGGCATTCTATAATTTTTCTTTGCAATATTCCATGGTTTTGATAATACAGAAAAATGAAAGATTAGATTTATTCTGAAGCATTTGATGTGATTTGTCTATTGAAAATGTTTATTTAATTTAATTTTAATTCTTTTGTGTAGACATCCAGAAATTATATTGACTATTTCATCTTAGACCTAGAGACCTTATTATGTTTATCTATTAATGCCTATTAATTCTAATAATATTTTTATAGATTCTTTGAATTTTTTTGCATATAAGAATTATGACATCCTTGAATACCATTTTCTTTCCTCATTTCCAAACTTTTAACATTGCTTTTACTTGTGTCAAGGACAATGTTGAATAGATTAAAAATAGTGAGCAATTTCCTCTTCCTCCTGACACCAGTGGGAAATACTTTCAGTGTATTCCTATAAAGTTATCACTAGCTCCTTTCTTAACTTTGGGTTTATTTTAATTTTTTCAGATTAAATAAAGCCTCTATTTCAATGTTATTGCGAAGGTCTTTCTTTTGTTGTTATTTTAAATCAATAAAAGGATTTTAATGTTCTTTGCTTTAAACAGAAAATATGACTTTGCTCCCTTTTTCCTACTAATGTGTTGAACTACAATGATTGATTTTCAAAAGTTATACATCATTTTTTTAGAAAAAATAAGTCTTGTTTTGTCAAAATTTATTATTATAATTTTTGTATATCATTGGATTTGTTTTTCTATTTTTCCTAAGTTTTTTCTTGTCATTTATAGAGATATTGACTTTTCCTTGCTAGTACTAACCTTGATCAGGTTTAGGTACAGGATGACGCTGACCTCATAAAATAAGTTAGAACATTGTCACTTTCCAATTTTGTTCAAAGAAATATGTATAAAGTAGAAATTAATATTTATTTAGATATTTGAAAATTTTCAGCAGGGAACTAATCTAGAGAAGATTGTGTGTTGTAGTTTGAATTAAAGAAAATTTCTGTAACAGGCTTAGGGATTATTTAGATTTTCTACTTCTTCTGGTTTCAACTTCACTAATTTTTTTCAAGGAATATTTCCATTTCATCTACATTGTAAAGTATACTGGTATTAAAAGTTTTATGACAATATCTGTTTTTAAGCATAGGTAGAATAGGTCACCTTTTTAAATTTGTGATATTAATAATCTGTTTCCATGTTTGATGACTTTGGCTAGATCACTAAATATGTTAACCTTTTCAAAAAAGGTTTTGCTGCCTTGAGATTCCTAATTTCTTAATTGTATTTGCACTGTATATTTCACTGATGAAATTATTTCTGCTCTTGTTTCTACAACTTTCTTCCTTCTACTAATTTTAGATACATTCTAAGTTCATCAACAAAATAGGTGATTTTAAAAATGCATATAGTTAGAAAACAAATTTGTATAATTTTATTCATTTGAAATTCATTGATGCTAACTTTATCAATCATCATTGGTTTATTTTTGTGTATTTGCAAAGAATCAGTTTTGTACAACTCTTGAGTATATGTACTACAAATGTCAGTTCAAGCCGGGCGCGGTGGCTCACGCTTGTAATCCCAGCACTTAGGGAGGCTGAGACAGGAGAATCGCGAGTTCAAAGCCAGCCTCAGCAAGGGCGAGGCGCTAAGCAACTCAGTGAGACCTTGTCTCTACATAAAACACAAAATAGGGCTGGGGATGTGGCTCAGGGGTTGAGTGCCCCTGAGTTCAATCCCCGGTACCAAA